>JASDQU010100671.1:383333-399003 GCA_032191745.1 Picea mariana
TTCATTCATGCTGTAGATGTATGTTAAGTTCCATCTGCATGAGATAGATAGATTTTTCTATCTGTGGGTTTACTGATTTTACATCTGGTTCTTTGTGGCTTCATGCAAGAGGTTGCATGACAGAACGCTGTGGGTTCTGTAAGCCAATGCATAGAGTGCACTTCTGAATTCTGCGGAATTTAGACAACGATGTGCCAGGAGGGCACACCAGAGGAAGTCATTGACTCAAGGAGGAGGCCTCAAGGTTGCTGAACACCTTGGAGGTAAGATTTTGCAGAGGAAGGCACAAAGATAATAGATTCACTGAAGATTCTGTAGAAGCTCTGCCAGGAGGGCATCGAGCGAGTGCAAGGAGTGCACCCAAAAGAATTCTCTTTCGAGTTCTGAGATAAGGGAAGTTTCACAGTAAAGACACTCGTAGAGTTTCTGAATACTCTGTTTGTTTAGCAAGGAGTGCTTGAGAAGGAGGTTGACAAGAGGGCACCAAATTCCCCTTTGAAAGGAGAGAAAAGGGTGGAATCCCTTAGAGGTTCAAGAAGGAAAATCTTAGGATAGATAACACAATTGTGTGTAGGGACCCTATAAAGAGGAGCAGGAAGTCGAGGAAACCTTCGAGGTTTCACAGTCAAAAAATCTCAGGAGGGATAACATTCCTAGAATACAGGCGGGAGCCAAGGTTATAGGCTTCGCAACAGAGACAAAGGCTAAGGCCTTTTGGAACAAGAAATATTCCAAGGGAAMGGAAGAAGGGAATGCTCAAGGTAGAGCACAACTACCGTTAGATAAGCTGGAGAGGAAGATTTGTACCTTTGAATCTATGTCTAGGCACACAGGAGGAGAACATGCAAGGAGGTCAGATCTGGACCGTCAGATCTAGCACCAAGGACCGATAGTCGTCGGATCTAGAGGAAAGGTGCGTGGGGTTTAAACCTCATAACAACAGAAAGAAGAGGACTCATCAAGTCCCGAAAGCATCAGGACCATCCATTTTGGAGGACAGGTGGCAGGTATTTGGAGGATAGCCGGGATTCGATCTTGGTCTTTGACTAAGCGGAAGATCTGGACCATTGGTCCACATCACGAACTCAGGTATGGTGAGCTGGGAGGTGGAGTTCTTTGCACTACAAAGTCCCAAGTTGTGAGATCGTGATTCAACCTGAACCATTGATCAAGGAGAAAGGAGAGCCATGAGATTTGGTTCTTCGCTACATCGTGTATCGGGGTTTCGGAGGGTGAAGGAGTTGCACTTTGATCGCGAAAGTCGCGAAGTGGTGAGTGTTGAGGGCTCGTGCAAATACATGTCATATCTGTTAGGTTGGGACCACGTGGTTGACAGGTGGCATAACAACAAGCTCCCAGAGAAAGGCAGAAGTAGGTGACAGGTGGCATACATGCGTTACCTTGGAAAGAGTAAACCATTGTTGACTTATCACGTCTCGTGGATTTGCTAAGGAGGAGCATGAGGGTTCAAAACTCCAACTCGTGAAGTCGCGAGTTGCGAGTAGTGCTAGTGGTTGGCCCTAGGTGGTGGTTATGTGTAGAAGGTGCTATCAAGGAAGGAGCCATACCCATATCGCATTCTCGGGTATCGACGTTTGGAGAAAGAGGAGTCGAGGGTCCTCGACTCACAAACTCACGAGTTGCAAGTGGCGCTTGCGCTAAGGCCTAGTTGTGGTCATATGGAGATGTAACACTCGCACTTGGTGTTAAGTTGTGTAGGGAAGTTTTCATGAAGGACCTGTGGGTCGGATTCATGAGGTTCCAGTAGGTATCCGAGGGAGCTTCTTTGACTCAAGGAGAGTTAGAACGATTCTGTGCGGATCTCGGCTTGAGGGTCGGGGGTATGTGTCAAGTTTTGGTATCAGAGCTTGATTTTGTATATATATTGCAGGCAGAGGGAGCTAGAGGAAAAAGAGTGGTCCGATACGCATCAAGTTGTGGTATCAGAGCTTGTTTATGTCAGTATATTGCAGGCAAAGGGAGCCAGAGGAAAAGGAAGATAGAGTGTTGAAGCTCTATGATGATTGTTGCAAGGTGCACAACAGTCAATAGACAGTCAGGTGGACTATAGGAAAGGATGGAATCACTTACGGTTGCAGAGTGACAACAGTAGGTTTTCCAGGAGGGCAGACAAAAGGTCAAAGATGGCTATTGAAGTCCATGGGTGTGGTCACAGGGAAGACCCGCAAGCAGAAGAAAAATTCAGAGAAATTTTTCAAGAAAATGAAAGTCAAGTGGCCAGTCAAGAAATTTTTGGCTAGGAGGTGTTAGCGATAATTCTTGTCTTGGGCTCGAGAGCATTCAGGTCTGCAAGTTACACGAGAAGCGCCCGARCGCAGTATGGAAAAATCTCATTTTTCTTGACTTCCAATCAAGCGAGCGGGCAAAGTATATTGTCAATGGCCAGGATCCATGGATAGAGAAGATCAATGATCGRCGGGTGATCGCGGTTAGCAGAGTTGTGCCAGGATTAGCGCAGTGGATAGCGCTTGTATATCACAAAAAGGATCTCGGCCTTCCATCCAGAGGGGACACCTGGAAACAAGTTGAGCCATCTCAGTGCCTCGGTCATCGCAGATCCAATGCGCAAAAAGAAGCTCCATCATATCCTGATACACGAAGTAGTGAGAGTATTCAGGACCTGGGGCCCACTACAGCGTCGGATGAAATTGGGACCGTCAGATCTGAGGGGCACGTGGTGCATGATTAGGCTCCTCGCCTTTCCACCCATCGCAACTTCAAAGCATAAGGACCATCCTCCTCCTAGCCGCAAGATGCGAAGCGCCGAAAGCATACGAGCTAGGACCCGCGACATCCACGAAGCATTTTCAGCCATTCATCCAAAAAGGACACCTGGCAACAAGTTGAGCTGTCTCGGCATTTCTCCCGTCATGACTCCAAGGTGAAAAAAGCAAGTCTGTTGTGTTCTGATGTACGAGATGCCGGGAGAGTCTCAGACCCAGGCCCACAAAGGTATCGGGTAAGTTTTAAGCCGTCAGATCTCAGAAGGACGCGTGGTTCCAGCTTAAGCCTTCTCGGCATATCGCTCGTCGCAATTCCAATCAGTGAAGGTTAGTCCTTGCATATTTGAGAATGCCAAAAGCATATGGTCACAACCCATAGTCACTTGAGGAAAGGAAGGAGCTGCATAAAGAAGGCCGGAGGCACCGAGTTTAGTTGCAGAGAAGACCATCACAACCTCCAGGTGCCATCGGATCTGATATCCTGACTTTTCTCGCCTGGAGTAAATGATGGTAGGTGCGGGTGGTTGAGACTTCCACTCATTCATTAAGTAAGGGAATGGATGTTATGGCAAGCCGTCTACTCGAGGAGGTCCTGTGTATCGATTTTCCCAGAGAAGCCATGCCGAAGTCCTCGACTCAACAGAAAAGTCTGCGTATGCTATCCCAGCACTTAATGGCTCAGCTACTCTCCTTACAGGGTCCATGCTTAGTTAAGATGGCGCTTAAAAGAAGACATCAGTACGAGTTTGACTAAAGGGACACCTAGCTTTGAGTGACTGTACACGCCTTTGTGAGGTGAATTTTCCCGAGTATATAGACTCAGTTTGTGCATTTTAGAGGTATCGATGGTTGAGCAGAGATCCCTACTGTAATGTTTAACTGCTATTCTAGCTTTCATCTTATGCATTTGTATATGAGATTTCTTGTTTTATGACAGACAACTCCTCTTACCCCATCTAAGTTTCATCTCATGCTAAGAGAGCTCGTGATCGACTGAGTCGCGTGAGTTGTTGTGGTTATGTTATGATAAAAGATTTATTGTTTCATTGCTGCATTCTCTAGCTTTCGTTTGAATATAAGATGATATCACATTTGGACGTCTTCTTCCTCAGTCTGCTAGAAACCTATTGTTTATAATAGACCTCCGCTTTTCTCTTGTACAAGTCTTCCACCTGTTCACCCTTTACTACAACTCAATGTCTGAAGTTTATGCAAGACCTCACTTGCTCATACATACCTGGCTTAGTTTCAGAGTTGGAACGCTATTGTTTTGAGTTTCCAGCCATCTGATCACCCATCTATGAAAACCATGACATAAAACTGATGGGCCTCGGGCTATGCTCCTATTAGAAATCCAGGAGTGACTTCCATCGCCAACATTTCTGGCACCGTTGCCGGGGACAAAGTTGAAAATTTTCCCTGAGTTTGAACGACAACGATCAACTGATTCTGAAGGTGCATCAGATATCAGAATTATCAAGTTTGTTGCTGTGCACCTAGCGAATCCATTGTGACAACTCCACTGTGGTGAACCTACTGCATCCATTGTGTCTTTCAGAGGTAGACACACATGGTCCAATCCTCAGCTGCCTCTAGCTACACCTGGAGTTGATCAGAAGGTAGTTCGCAGGAAAGGAAAGGCCTCAGAAGGAGAAGCTGCCACTGAACTAGGTAATCCATAGTCTCCTTTTGTACAAGCTCCATTGTCTCCACCTCAGTGTCCTGTCAGAGTGTCTTCTAAAGTTTCCCGTTCCCTGAATCTCGGGAGTGTTCCTGCTGAGTTTTCCCCTCTTGGTCTGGGATCAGAGGGAGAAATCCTTGTCACTCCCCTCTCCTCTGAATCTGTACCTTGGGGTAGACTTAGGACCACAAAAGTTTTCCCCATTCCTGCACAAGGAGGAGCACCTCCTGACTTGAGCTCATTATATTTCTCCTTAAATCGTCTCTTGTTTCCCACTCCACTCCGAGACTCATTTCCCGCAGCCCCCTCATGAACTCCTTCTCCTCCGAGTTCTCCTCCACCTACTATTCCTATGGCTGGTGCCAATCCCCCTATGACCAGAATGGAAGCTATTATAGCTGCTAGGTATGCTCCCCTTGTGTTACCTCATCACCTCAATGCCCTCCCGGCAGATGGTTACCTCAAGAAACTACCCAAGTTCATAGGTGAGGGGGACGTAACTGCAGATGAACACCTAGAAGCCTTCTACAGTTTCACAGATGATAATGTCATGATGCATGCAGACGTGTGGATGAGGATTTTTGTCCATAGCTTCCAAGGCGAGGCTAGAAAATGGTTCAAGGCCCTACCTCCTGGATCTATTAATGGGATCAAGGCTTTAGATAGTACCTTTCTGAGACAGTGGGGAGATAAAAAAGATTTCATGTATTATATGACAGATTTTGGGTCGTTGAAGAGAAAGGAAGGAGAGTCTGTCTCTGAATTCTCCAAGAAATTTAATAAAATGTACAACAGGATCCCCGCTGAGATAAATCCCTCCAAAGCTTCTGCAAAGATCACTTACTCCAGCGCTTTTGATCCCGATTTCTTCTTACTGCTAAGGGAGAGAAGAGTTGTTACGCTGGCCCTCATGCAAGATTCTGCCGTGGAGGTAGAATCTAACATATTGGCTGTCAACTGACTCAGGAGAGAAGGTGATAGGAATATTTCCAAGAGTAGGCCTGAAGCCTCCTCATCCAGTTCCCCTCCCCTACCCCAACAGACAGATGAGACTGCTAGAGCAATAAAATCGCTTGCTGCCAAGATGGAAAGGTGGGAGTTAGAAAGGAAGCTCACGTACATAAATCCTCAGAACACTGATAATAGAGTTTTAGGAGACCTAATAACAATGGATCACAGGCCTTCCCAAGGGAACAAAGGGAAAATGAAAGAGAGGATCAAAGGATTCAAACCCTTCTCCAAAATAACCTGGTTACTCATGAGGAAGGAGAGGAGATAGATGAATTCGACCCCAAAATTCACAGTGTTGAGGAAGCTCCTCCTTTTCCCCATTTGACTTAGTCTGCATATGAAAAATCCTTGATGAACATTCAAATCCATGAGCTAGGTAAAGGAGAAAGGGCCGACCACACCTCTAACAGATACAATCTTAGGTCGAAAAAGAAAGAAGGAGAATTTGACAGCCCAGACCAGCCCCTCATAACAGGAAGACCTACTAAAGCTGCACCAGTTGCTACTGAAGATAAAAGAGCTCAGAGTGCTTTGCCAATAGTCAAAGAACCCATCATCGAGGTAAGGGAAGCTCCTAAGCCCATTCCATCCTTTAATTTTGAACATGAAATTCAAAAAATCAGGATCCCCGTCCCTCTCTCAGAGCTAGTAAAAAATGAAGATTTTAAAAGATCCCTCTAGAAGCTGCTACAATCTAAGTCTCCCCAACCTCCCTCTGATTCAGTAAACCTTCAAGATGAGAAACTAGCTGTTGTCTTAGGCCCCATGGTGGAAGACAGAGATGACTCCTCCCCTCCCTTCTACACATCCTTGAACATACATGATAGAGTGTTGCATAATTGTCTCATGGATTCAGGAGCCTCCCATAACCTTATGCCCAAGGTAGTCATGGAAGAATAAGGATTGGAGGTGACAAGAACTTATCATGATTTATATTCTTTCGATTCAAGGAGAGTGCAGTGTCTAGGAGTCATCAAATACCTGGTGGTTTCCCTATTTTAGTTGCCCATGAAAAGTGTGGTCATGGATATTGTGGTAGCCGACGTTCTCCCCAAATTTGGTATGATGTTGTCTACATCGTGGATCAAAAAGCTTGGAGAGACACTACAGATGGATCTCACATATGCTACCATTCCAGTCTTTGGAGGGGAAAAAAGAAGGTTATACAGAGAAGCCCAGCTAGCCTATATTGTCAGTGATGAAACAGACCCCACCAATCACCCCATCTTCGCACTTGACACCGACTTGGGGTCTAGTTTGTTGCAACTTACCGATGCCCCTGAAATCTCTTTAAAAATCAAAAAACATCCCAGCCTTGATCATCCGATTTCCCCTCAAAGCCCCTCCGTGTGGAAGATGTTTTTTGACGGAGCTTCTTCTAGTGGGGGCACTGGCGCTAGAGTGGTTTTCATATCACCTTGCCAAGAAGTCATGTCCCTATCATACAAGCTGGAATTCGAGGCCACCAACAACGTGGCAGAGTATGAAGCTCTTGTTCTGGGTATCAGAGCCGCAAAGGAAATGGGAATTGAAGAGATAGAAATATTCAGGGATGTTGAGTTGATTATTCAGTAGGTAAAGAAAGCTTATCGGGCCAATAATCCCCATCTTAGAAATTATCGAAATGAAGTATGGGATCTTATTGATAATTTCTTCTTGACTTTTAACATTTCTTTCATTCCGAGGGGAGAAAATGCTTTGGCCGATTCTTTAGCTGTCTCAGCCAATTTGCTCAGGTTTCCTCTGCCGCCTGGGATAAAAAACGATGTTGAGATAAAATACAAGCCCTCTGTACCGGACAATGTCAAGCATTGGAAGGTGTTTGAAGACGATCCGGAAATTGAAAGGTTTCTACAAGCTGTGGACGAATTTTCTGCGTTGCACATTGACCAGGATCCCGATCTAGAAAGTGACCCTTATCCTGAGGGGTTATTAAAAAGGATCGCTAATCACCAGATCTTTCAGCTGCCCAACAATCATATTCTGAGAGGAATTGTCCCTTTAGAAATATTGTTCGATGGAAATGATGTGCCAATAAAGGGAAAGGTCTCAAATGAAGATGTCGAGACGATCGAGTGCAACATTGGTACACAAGAAGAGCCCAGGTTTGTCAAATTATCAAGAAGTTTGACCAAAGAACAAAGGGCCGAATATACTGAGTTGCTAAAAGAGTTTGTCGATGTGTTTGCATGGACATACGAAGACCTCAAGACCTATGACACCTCTGTCATTGAGCACAAGATCCCACTAAAGGAGGAGGCTAAACCGTTCAGACAGAAGCTGAGACAGATAAACCCCATGTTGCTACCTGTCATGGAAAAAGAAGTGAAGAAATTGTTAGATGCCCAAATTATTGTCCCCTTGAGATATTCTGAATGGGTGGCCAATTTTGTCCCAGTAAGGAAGAAAAGCGGAGAAATCAGGCTTTGTGTCGATTTCAGGAACCTGAACAGAATCTCGAAGAAAGACAATTACCCCCTACCTAAGATGGAACATTTATTGCAGAGGGTAACTGGTGCATCCAGGATATCCATGATTGATGGGTTTTCTAGATATAATCAGATATCGGTCATGCCATAGGACAGGGAGAAGACAACCTTCACCACTCCTTGGGGCACATTCATGTATGCCAAAATGCCATTTGGACTGATGAATGCAGGAGCAACTTTTCAGCGAGCCATGGATATAGCCTTCATCGGAGAAAAGGACCAGTTTGTAGTGATCTACCTAGATGACATCACAATCTTCTCCAGGTCTGATAAGGAGCACCACTACCACTAAAGGAGAGTTTTCTCGAAGTGCCAGAGATTTGGTCTGTCCCTGAATCCCAAGAAGTCCTCATTTGCTATGCAGGAAGGGAAGTTATTGGGGCATATAGTATCGAAATAGGGAGTGAGGATTGATCCCAGTAGAGTGGAGGTGATCCAAACCCTGTCACTTCCCAGGTCTAAAAAGGAGGTCCAGGCATTTCTAGGAAAGATTAACTTCCTAAGGAGATTTGTTTCAAATTTTTCCGAGCTAGTAAAGCACATCACGACCATGCTCAGGAAGGGAAGCAAAGTGAGATGGACCGTTGAGCCCCAGGTATCTTTTGACAAAATACATAAGGCATTGATTGAGGCACCTATGCTTATCAGTCCTGATTATTCCAAGGATTTCCTGATTTTCTCCTTTGCTTCTTTTGATACAGTGGCGGCGGTCTTATTGCAAAAAAATGAGGAAGGGCATGAGCAACCCATCGCCTTCTTCAGCAGGGCATTAAGAGACGCATAAAGCAGGTATGAAATCATGGAGAAAATGGCCTATGCCTTAGTGAAATCTCTTAAAGCTTTCAGAGTCTATGTCTTTCATTCAAAAGTAATAGCATATGTTCCTTCGGCTTCCGTGAAGGACATCCTTGTAAAACCCGACATAGATGGGAAAAGAGGCTGTTGGATCACTAAAATTATGGAATTTGATTTAGAGATAAAGCCCACCAAGTTGGTTAAGGGGCAAGGCATAGCCAAGCTACTGGTTGAATCCAACTACGAAGCCTTACGAGTTATTTTCATCAATACTCGCCCAGGATCTCAACAAGCTGAATCGCCAAGCCAAGGCTCTCAAGATGGCTTATCGCTGGCAGAATGTGCCTGGTATCGTGACATTCTATATTTTATGCAGGAGTTAAAGGCCCCCGATGGAATGGGAAAAAGAAAGGCGAGAGATTTAAAGCTCAAGGCAGTTAGATATTGCCTCATTGACCAAGCCTTGTACTGGAAGGACCCTTCAAGGGTATTTCTAAGGTGCCTGGACCCACAAGAAGCCCAACATGTTATTTTTTATTTTCACAGTGGCCTTTGTGGGGGTCATTATTTCTATAAGACCACAGCCCATAAGATCCTTCGAGCTGGGTATTACTGGCCCACTTTATTCCCTGATGTCTGCAGAGAAGTCAGAGCTTTCATCAAATGCCAGAAGTTCTCAGGTAAGCAACAACTCAAATCGATGCCATTAAAACCCATAGTAGCTTCTGCTCCTTTTCAACAGTGGGGGTTGGACTTCATCAGAGAAATTCATCCTCCCTCAAGCGGTCAGCACAGATGGATCCTGACTGCAACAGATTATTTCACGAAGTGGATAGAATCTGTCCCCACCAGAAGCGCATCACACAAAGTAATTATCAGCTTCTTGGAGGATATTATAGACCGATTTGGCTGTCCCAGCAGAATCATCACTGATAATGCTGCTTCTTTCACATCTGAACCTTTAATTAAGTTCTGTAAGCAGTTCCAGATCTCGCTAATTCACTCCACCCCCTACTATCCCCAGGGCAATGGTTTAGTGGAATCCTCAAACAAAATCCTGATAAAGATCATCAAAATACTGTTAGAAGATAACAAAAGAGCCTGGGATTCGAAGTTGAAGTTTTCTCTGTGGGCCGATCATGTCACCACGAAGAAATATTTTGGCACTTCGTCGTTTCAACTAGTCTATGGAGCATAGGCGGTTTTCCCTAATCAGCTCGCCTTACCGGTGGTGAAGTTCTTTCAGGAATATGAGGGAGAACCAGATCATATGATCAGAAGAATTCACCAGATAGTGGAAGCGCAGCAGATCATAGAACAAGTGAGAGATGCAGCTTACAGTCATCAGCAGAAGATCAAATGGGATTTTGACAGAAAGGTTAGGAAGAAGGAGTTCGAGATCAGGGACTTAGTATTCAAGTGGGACGCACCCATACATGATAAAGGCAAGCACAACAAATTCGATGCCCTCTAGATTGGCCCCTTTAAAATCTCTGATATTTTCTCCAACAACACATATGGGTTGCAGGATCTGGAGGGTGAGGAGGTTTTCAATAGCCCAGTGAATGGGCATTTTCTGAAGAAGTGTTTTGTTTGAGCCTTAGATGGCTCCTCAGTTTGTAAATATTTTCCTGTTTTCTTGTTTTATTTCCTTTTTCATGTTTTTTGGCTTAATAAATGACTCCATAGCCCAATAGCAAGGCACTGAAGCTGCAGAAGGAGTTCTTAGAGCATCGCAGGGATGACTCTATCCCCCATGGAGCCTAATGTTAACGATAATTCTTGTCTTGGGCTCGAGAGCATTCGGGTCTGCAAGTTACCTGAGAAGCGCCCGAGCGCAGTATGGAAAAATCTCATTTTTCTTGACTTCCAATCAAGCGAGTGGGAAAAGTATGTTGTCAATGGCCGGGATCCATGGATAGAGAAGATCAATGATCGGTGGGTGATCGTGGTTAGTAGAGTTGCGCCAGGATTAGCGCAGTGGATAACGCTTGTATATCACCAAAAGGATCTCGACCGTCCATCCAGAGGGGACACCTGGAAACAAGTTGAGCCATCTCGGCGCCTCGCTCATCGCAGATCCAACGCGCAAAAAGCAGCTCCATCATATCCCGATACATGAAATAGCGAGAGTATTCAGTACCTGGGGCCCACTGCAGCGTCAGATGAGTTTGGGACCGTCAGATATGAGGGGCACGTGGTGCACGATTAATCTCCTCACCTTTCCTCCCATCGCGACTTCAAAGCATAAGGACCATCCTCCTCCTAGCCGCGAGACGTGAAGCGCCGAAAGCATACGAGCTGGGACCAATGACATCCACGAATCATTTTCAGCCGTTCATCCAAAAAGGACACCTGGAAACAAGTTGAGTTGTCTCGGTGTTTTGCCCGTCGCGACTCCAAGGTGCAAAAAGAAACTCTGTTGTGTTCTGATGCACGAGATGTCGGGAGAGTCCCGTACCCGGGCCCACAAAGGTATCGGGTAAGTTTTAAGCCGTCAGATCTCAGAAGGACGCGTGGTGCCAGATTAAGCCTTCTCGGCATATCGCTCATCGCAATTCCAATCAGTGAAGGTTAGTCCTTGCATATTTGTGAATGCTGAAAGCATATGGTCACAACCCATAGTCACTTGAGGAAAGGAAGGAGCTACATAAAGAGGGCCGGAGGCACCGAGTTCAGTTGCAAAGAAGACCATCACAACCTCCAGGTGCCATCGGATCTGATCTCCTGACTGTTCTCGCTTGGAGTAAATGATGGTAGGTGCGGGTGGTTGAGACTTACACTCATTCATTAAGTAAGGGAATGGATGTTCTGGCAAGCCGTTTGCCCGAGGAGGTCCTGTGTATCAATTTTCCCAGAGAAGCCATGGCGAAGTTCTCGACTCAACAGAAAAGTCTGCGTACGCTAGCCCAACACTTAATGGCTCAGCTACTCTCCTTACAGGAGCCATGCTTAGTTAAGATGGCGCTTAAAAGAAGACATCAGTACGAGTTTGACTGAACTCATCAAATTCCTAAACTCCAAAAACAAGCAAGAGTTAGAATAAATGGATATTGAAGACAAGACAGAGACCATCGTTGAGATCAAGAAGGTCATGAAAAAGAAAGGATTGATGATGCAAGAGCATCGCTCCAAGCCAACTACGCGCCAACTAGCCAACACATCAAGCGTGCATTCAATGGAAGGAGAGAGGTGCAACCTTCTCGTTTGTTTTTCAAATTTTGAAAAATTGTATTAAATGTTGTAAGACTGGTAGAGCCAAAAGCCATGCATGTGCGTAGGCTTTAGATAAAGGTTGCCTTAGATGGTTGTAAGGATGAGATCTAGATCTAATTCAGACTAGACAACCATTCAATGTAATTGAATGTAAATTAATGAGAGTTGGTGAGATGGAGGGAAAAGCTCGAGGGGCCCCCTTTTGTAAAAAGATCCTTTGTATCTGTAGTATTAGTTGGAAAAGTATACAGAGAGGGAGAGTAGAATAGAGAGAATAGGTTATAGAAGAGAGAGCTAAGACTCTGTTGCAGTCTGAGCTCGAACACATTGTAAAGAGGCATTTCATATTAATACAATTAGAGCAGTTTTTCCTGCATGTTATTCTGTGTTTGTGTATGAATATTGTCTRTTCATTCATGCTGTAGATGTATGTTAAGTTCCATCTGCATGAGATAGATAGATTTTTCTATCTGTGGGTTTACTGATTTTACATCTGGTTCTTTGTGGCTTCATGCAAGAGGTTGCATGACAGAACGATGTGGGTTCTGTAAGCCAATGCATAGAGTGCACTTCTGAATTCTGTAGAATTTAGACAACGATGTGCCAGGAGGGCACACCAGAGGAAGTCATTGACTCAAGGAGGATGCCTCAAGGTTGCTGAACACCTTGGAGGTAAGATTTTGCAGAGRAAGGCACAAAGATAATAGATTCACTGAAGATTTTGTAGAAGCTCTGCCAGGAGGGCATCGAGCGAGTGCAAGGAGTGCACCCAGAAGAATTCTCTTTCGAGTTCTGAGATAAGGGAAGTGTCACAGTAAAGACACTCATAGAGTTGTTGAATACTCTGTTTGTTTAGCAAGGAGTGCTTGAGAAGGAGGTTGACAAGAGGGCACCAAATTCCCCTTTGAAAGGAGAGAAAAGGGTGGAATCCCTTAGAGGTTCGAGCAAGAAAATATTAGGACAGATAACACAATTGTGTGTAGGGACCCTGTAAAGAGGAGCAGGAAGTCAAGGAAACCTTCGAGGTTTCATGGTCAAAAAATCTCAGGAGGGATAACATTCCTAGAATACAGGCGGGAGCCAAGGTTATAGGCTTCGCAACAGAGACAAAGGCTAAGGCCTTTTGGAACAAGAAATATTCCAAGGGAAAGGAAGAAGGGAATGCTCAAGGTAGAGCACAACTACCGTTAGATAAGCTGGAGAGGAAGATCTGTACCTTTGAATCTATGTCCAGGCACACAGGAGGAGAACGTGCAAGGAGGTCAGATCTGGACCGTCAGATCTAGCACCAAGGACCGATAGTCGTCGGATCTGGAGGAAAGGTGCGTGGGGTTTAAACCTCGTAACAACAGAAGGAAGAGGACTCATCAAGTCCCGAAAGCATCAGGACCATCCATTTTGGAGGACAGGTGGCAGGGATTTGGAAGATAGCCGGGATTTTATCTTGGTCGTTGACTAAGCGGAAGATCTGGACCATTGGTCCACATCGCGAACTCGGGTATCATGAGCTGGGAGGTGGAGTTATTTGCGCTACAAATTCCTGAGTTGTGAGATCACGATTCAACCTGAACCGTCAATCAAGGAGAAAGGAGAGCCATGAGATTTGGTGCTTCGCTACATTGTGTATCAGGGTTTCGGAGGGTGAAGGAGTTGCACTTTGATTGCAAAAGTCGCGAAGTGGTGAGTGTTGAGGGCTCGTGCGAATACGTGTCATATCTGTTAGGTTGGGACCATGTGGTTGACAAGTGGAATAACAACAAGCACCCAGAGAAAGGCGGAAGTAGGCGACAGGTGGCATACACGTGTCACCTTGGAAAGAGTCAACCATTGTTGACTTATCACATCTCATGGATTCGCAAAGGAGGACCATGAGGGTTCAACACTCCAACTCACGAAGTTGCGAGTTGCGAGTAGTGCTAGTGGTTGGCCCTAGGTGGTGGTTATGTGTGGAAGGTGCTAGAAAGGAAGGAGCCATACCCATATCGCATTCTTGGGTATCGACGTTTGGAGAAAGAGGAGTCAAGGGTCTTCGACTCACGAACTCGCGAGTTGCAAGTGGCGCTTGCGCTAAGGCCTGGTTGTGGTCATATGGAGACGTAAGACTCACACTTGGTGTTAAGTTGTGTAGGGAAGATTTCATGAAGGACCTGTGGATCGGATTCGTGAGGTTCCAATAGGTATCCGAGGGAGCTGCTTTGGCTCAAGGAGAGTTAGAATGATTCTGTGCGGATCTCGGCTTGAGGGTCGGGGGTCTGTGTCAAGTTGTGGTATCAGAGCTTGATTTTGTCTATATATTGCAGGTAGAGGGAGCTAGAGGAAAAGGAGTGGTCGGATATGGATCAAGTTGTGGTATCAGAGCTTGTTTTTGTCAGTATATTACAGGCAAAGGGAGCCAGAGGAAAAGGAAGATAGAGTGTTGAAGCTCTATGATGATTGTTGCAAGGTGCACAACAGTCAATAGACAGTCAGGTGGACTATAGAAAAGGATGGAAGCACTCACGGTTGCAGAGTGACAGCAGTAGGTTTGCCAGGAGGGCAGACAAAAGGTCAAAGATGGATACTAAAGTCCATGGGTGTGGTCACAGGGAAGACCCGCAAGTAGAAGAAAAATTCAGAGATGGATCTAGAACTCCCTGAGGTGAGGGAAAGAATAGAGAAGCTTGCATTGAGAATGCAGTAGGATGCAAGAGCACGGTGGGCATATGAATGGCCCATGAAAATGAAAGTAAAGTGGCCAGTCAAGAAATTTTTGGCTAGGAGGTGTTAGCGATAATTCTTGTCTTGGGCACGAGAGCATTCCGGTCTGCAAGTTACACAAGAAGCGCCCGAGTGTAGTATGGAAAAATCTCATTTTTCTTGACTTCCAATCAAGAGAGCGGGCAAAGTATGTTGTCAATGGCCAGGATCCATGGATAGAGCAGATCAACGATCAGCGGGTGATCGCGGTTAGCAGAGTTGCGCCAAGATTAGCGTAGTGGATAACGCTTGTATATCACCAAAAGGATATCGACCGTCCATCCAGAGGGGACACCTGGAAACAAGTTGAGCCATCTCTGTGCCTCACTTATCGCAGATCGAACGCGTAAAAAGAAGCTTCATGATATCCCGATACACGAAGTAGTGAGAGTATTCAGGACCTGGGGCCCACTGCAGCATCAGATGAGTTTGGGACCGTCAAATCTAAGGGGCACGTGGTGCGCGATTAGGCTCCTCTCCTTTCCGCCCATCGCGACTTCAAAGCATAACGACCATCCTCCTCCCATCTGCGAGAGGCGAAGCGCCGAAAGCATACTAGCTGGGACCCGCGACATCCACGAAGCATTTTCAGCCGTTCATCCAAAAAGGACACCTGGCAACAAGTTGAGCTGTCTCGGCGTTTCGCCCGTCGCGACTCCAAGGTGAAAAAAGAAACTCTGTTGTGTTCCAATGCACGAGATGCTGGGAGAGTCCCAGACCTGGGCCCACAAAGGTATCGAGTAAGTTTTAAGCCGTCAGATCTCAGAAGGACGCGTGGTGCCAGATTAAGCCTTCTCGGCATATCGCTCATCGCAATTCCAATCAACGAAGGTTAGTCCTTGCATATTTGCAAATGCCAAAAGCATATGGTCACAGCCCATACTCAATTGAGGAAAGGAAGGAGCTGCATAAAGAGGGCCGGAGGCACCGAGTTCAGTTGCAGAGAAGACTATCACAACCTCGAGGTGCCATCGGATCTGATCTCCTGACTGTTCTCG
>JASDQU010100671.1:403919-416321 GCA_032191745.1 Picea mariana
AAGGAAGCACCACTATCCAAATACCACATCGATCCCGATGCACTTGAATCCATGCATGTGATCAAAGCAAAGTCAAGCTCAAATTGTGAGACAAGAGCCTCACCAGTTGCAGCTCCAGCAACCATCTTGTTCTTCTTCTTCTGCGGACAGTTAGTAGCAAGATGCCCACGTTCGTGACAATGAAAACACTTCACTTTGGAAAAATCCAGCTTCTTGACTTTAGACTCAGAATTTAATTGGGATTTCTTCCCTTTCCCTTTCCTTGCCTTGGTAGTCAAAGCACAATCCTCTTCATCATCATGCTTTGATGAAGATCCATCTCTGGTATTACGCTTGAACTCCTGTTGCACCAGATCCGACCATAGTCGTTCCCAATCCAACAACTTTTCCCTTCCATTGACAGAGTCTTGATAACTGTGCCAACTCTTAGGAAGCCCTAAGAGCGCCAAGCTCACCAAATCATCAACATCGACTGTTATTCCCACACTTCCAAGCTCATCTCGACATTGGACAAACTTCATGAGATATTTTGGAATGGTTTCGCCTTTCTCCATCTTGATCTTCTTGAGTTTATCTTTGAGCGCCAATTTTCTATGGTCACTGCTATTTTCTATGGAGACTTGAGACAATGTGGTCTCGTACTCCCTCCAACAGAATCCTCCTCGCCTTTTCTACTTTCTTTTGCCATGCATCAAGATTTTCAGTGTCTGTCGCATCCGGCTTAGGAATATCTGTGTCAATGTAACCCTTCAAGCCATTTTCTTCGAGCATTGCCTCCATCCTGTCCTTCTAATCAATGTAGTTAGAGCTGCCCTCGAGTGCATACTCCAACCTCAAGACATTGAAAGACATTTCGATCTTGAATCAAGTGTCGCACCAAGAAAATCTTGCAAATTTGAATGTTATCCAAACCAAAACTCAACCCCTTCACTTTCCTCTTGCCCTAGGAGGTTCACACCCCACCTGAGAGCAACCTGAGGGAAGTTCGCACCTTGCCTGTGTATAACTTGTGAACTTGCGTGTCAAGTTCGCACCCTGCTCCACTATAGCTTGAGAGAATGCCCAAGAAGTTCGCACCCTGCTCCACTGTTAGGGTGAGGGAAGTTCGCACCCTGCTAGTGTATTTGCCTGCGAGAATGCCAATGAAGTTCACATCCTGCCTTTGTCTAGGGTGAAAGAATTTCTGTTCTTGAAAACACCGGAAGTTTTCAGTACTAGAGTTTGCAACCAGCTAGAGGCGGGACCTGCAAGAATGAAATTATGTTCGCACCTCACTTCCGTGACTCCGTGGCCTCCATGGCTCTGATACCATGTAGAAATTTTGATACAAATTAATGTATTCCTGCGATTCTCCTGATCTAACAATTTCTGCCACTTGTTAAATACAGAATCACTTCTACTATTATTATTGCGAAAGCAATTAAACCACGATCACGACCACAATGCACAAAGTGAAATATCAATAACACACAACACAAAAGTTTTACCGGGAAAGCATAAAGCTAAAAAACCCACTATCATATATTATGTATATCATGAATCATGAAACAATCTCATACAAAACTCTAATCCAAGAGCTCTTAGTACAATACAATTGTCTCACACTGTCATACACAAATTAGCAAATACATGCACCAATTTTCGTGTCCAGACAACCTACCTCCTCTGCACAAACTCTGCAATCCGAATTCTCACAATCATACGAATTGCCTTGTTTGCACATGCTCATAAGCATATCCACTGCATGTGTGATCAAATCACAACTGATAGCCAACTGTCCCTTTCACCTGTTATCTCAACTGGATCTCCATTGGAACTGAAATGCATGTAGTTAACCGTGGTGAATCTTCAGTTACATGTGAGTTCATTGATTCACTGAACTCTCACTAGTGCATGTTTAGTTACAACTAGTACAATTTATCTTAACTCACTTAACTACACTAATAATTCTTTTACAATTCCAAATCACTTAGTTATGAATGAGATAATAGATTAATATTTATTGTCTAATTTAATTAAGGAAAAAGTAAATTAGACACATGTTTCTTGTTGACTTTTCTACAACCTGCCAGTGTTGAACATTATTTGGTATTGAAGGCATGTGCCTCTCTATGTGATACTTTAGCTTCAAGATAGTAGGTGGCATAAACGTAGTGGCCTCTTTCGCTAGGGAGTCAACTTGTTGATTTTCTGCCCTGGGAATATGGTGGATATTAAACGATGAGAAAAAGTTTTCTATCAAATCCCAGGCTCAATTCCTGTACGAACTTAGCCTTGGATGCTTGGATTGATATTGTTTCCTTATCTGTTTTACAATTAGTTCTGCATCACTGTAGACTATTAAATTTTCAAATTTCAACTTCCTGGCAGCTTCTAATCCTAAGACTAGAGCTTCATACTCACATATGTTATTGGTATATTCAATGTCCCACTACAATATATATGAGAAAGGAATAATGAATTCATTTTCAGGCGCCACAAACAACACTCCAGCTCTTGCTCCTTCCCAGGACAAAGAACCATCAAAAAACATTTTCCAAACTCCTACACTGTTTACATTTTTGTTTTTTTATTCTTTAAAAAATTCTTCTGTACATTCATTGAAACCATCATCAATTGATAATATACAGTTTCCTAAATCCTGATCGGTGACACATGTCGGGTAATTATTTGGGTTCTGTGGGTCACTTACAGTGTATGCCAATCTTGTCTCTCTATATAGACGGGCGAACTATTCGTCAAAGATTGGGATTGTAGCAAATGTCATATCCAGTTAAAGTGATCCTCCGATTTTAACACCCCAAGACCTCAATAACAACATGCCATACTTTGCAGGGACATCAACAATGACTACATCCATAATAATACTCTTCACAGGGATCTGTGCAAGATTAACCACCAAATATTTTATCATACCAATACATTTAACTTTTTTTGAATCAAAAGAATAGAGATCTCGGTATGGCTTAGTAACCTTGAGACCCAACTTTTCCATAATAACTTTGGGAATTAAGTTGTGAGAGGCTCCAGAATCCAACATACACTTATGGAGTAGGTGATCATGCAAAGTCAACGTAATATAAAAAGGAGCAACATGGTCTTTAGCGTTTTTGATATGCGGACCAAACATTATAGTGGGTCTATCATATTCTAAATTAATAGCATCCGCATGAATTTCATCATCTGAGAAATTTATCATCTTGGCAATTTTGTTTCTGTACATCAGATTTTTCACCAGTTCAACCAGAGGTACAAGAATTTTGATTTTATTAATTTCGCTTTCCAGATTGAAACTTCCGATTGTCTTTTCGACTTCTCTGGTTGGGATCTCTGTTTATCTTTTTTTTGGCCTGTTAGTCTATGTTGCTTTCGTTTCGGCTGTTTTTGTTTTGGCAGCTTGCGTTTCAATCGTTTGTGTTTTGGCAACTTGCATTTCAGTGGATGGTTGAGCTGCCTCAATCGTTTTACTTCTCGACAAGATCTTCTTAGGAGGAAAAAATGTATAATTTTTATCTCTAGGCCTTAAATTACATTTCTGCTGAAGTTTGGCCATTATAGAGTCGACAATTCCTTGATAATCACACTCTCCCAGATTATCTATGCTTTCCTCATTCCCGAACAAAGGTTCTTAGTCTAAATATCTTTTGTAATATTTTCTGGTTAGGTGAGGTTCTCGGTCATCATCACTAAGATTGTTTATATCTTCATCTAACCCTTCATAGTCTTGCATGTCATCACTTTGCATGAAGTTTTCTATTTTAAAAGGGGTTTTGATTTTCTGATCCTCATTTTTTATTGGTCTTTGTTGGATCTGGGGATTGGGATTCTTTTTGAAATCTCTCATAGAAAAAGGATCAGGTTTAGCTTTGTCCAGTTCCATTCTAGAGATTTTGTTTGATAACTCTTTGATTATCTTAGCCATGTCGTCCATTTTTTCCTCTGAGGACCTCCTAGATCCAGAAGTTCCACCTTGTTCCTTGAAACATTTACTTTCTTTGGTTCACATCATGACCTTTTATTTTAGTTTACCTGATGCCATCATGTTCAACTCAATTTTGATGATGTCATTATGCATTCTTGTGAGGTCAACAGATTTCCTTTCCCTCAAAAGCAGGGCAAAGTCATGCTCAAAATCCCCTACGAAAGTCACCTTAGCTGCGGGCTATGAGGGCTTGACTTCTGCTGGGATCTTATGATAGAGTTTATTAAACCACTGGGTGAATTCTAGGATTGATTCGAAAGTATTTTTCCTTAGAGCCCCAAACTCGGCTAGATAATACAAGTGATCTTTCTTTTCTCCCCACTGCCTTAAAAAGACATTTTATAGCATGTCATAAGACGTTATAAAACCTACCCGGAGCCCTCAAAGCCAGAGTCTTACCTGACCTTCAAAAGTTTTCACCAAAATTCTCAAGTAAACATTCTCATGCTCAATGCCGAGGATATCAACGAATTGGTCAAAACAAATTATGTGCTCTGTGGAAGTTAAGTCTACCTCTCCCATGAATTTCGGTAAGTTCTTCATATAATTTTCTAGTAAATCATGAAGGACAGGGGGAAGGAATAAATGAGCGTATCTGGCCGCCACTTTGGTAAAAATCCTAGGGGTCGGAGGTGGTGGTCCTTGACCGCCTCGTCCTACACCGCCTCCTGTGCCACCTCCTCCAACAACAACCATTTGATGTTGAGGGGATGAACTTTGGTAGTTAAAGAGAGGGTTTTCGTAAACTGCTAGGGAACCTTATACTACCTCAGGATTAGGTGAAGGAGGTTCTATAAACTGACCGTTAGTAGACAAAAAATATGAAAAGGGGGGAAAAGGGAAATGACGACTGGGTTCTTCGGATTTACAGGATATATAAACAGGAGAATCAATAGGAGTTGAATCATGGTATGAGATATAGTGCTCAGAGTTTCGGGGAACTAAAACCTTTAATTTGGAGACCAACAGAATATCAATAAAAGTGGGTATTGAAAGGGATCTTTTACCTTTACTAGTAAAGGGGGAAGTCAAATCGGTCTTGGCTTTTATCTCAGGTAAAACTAACTCAGGGCTTATGGTTTCAGCTGCAAGCTTCTCAGTTGATGTATCTCCAAAGTGGATTTGTGTGTAACTTTCTTGCGAGATTGACTATTCAAGTGGAACCTTAGCATTAGTTTGCACAGTTTTGGGTTGGTAAACCTTACTTGTGGATGTAGTAGTCTACTTGAGGTATCCCCTTGGTTTTAATAGCTTTTCGAGATCGGATACAGGAGTAGTCTGCTGATCATCTGTGTTCTTCCTGGTATTCTTTCTACCGAATGCCAGTTTATCTATAGTGGAGTTGCCAAGTGAAAGATAAAATTTAGCCTTATAAATGTATTCAAACTTTGTTCACTATCAAAGAGAAAAACTTACCATGTCATTTTCCCAGGGAAAAATAATTTCATTTCTCCATCCTCGGCAACGGCGCCAAAAAGATGTTGTTCCTGAGATTACTCTTAGGGCTCGAAGGGTAATGTCAATGCATCATGAATATAAAAATTTTTTTTTGCAAGGTTCTTTTTCTTCCTTTAGTTATATAAGAATTAATCCTCAAATGAAAATAATGACAGAAAAGTATAGAGGCCATAATTTGTCATTTGAGTCGATATATAAAATCAACATTTGATGTGAGGGAAACTTACAAAACTGTTAAACAAAATGAGGCATCAACGCGAGATGAATATTACCTTGTTCACAATAGAATAAAATAAAGAATGCACCCTTGAAAGGATATGAGATATAGTAATCCAAGTAGCTCACAAGTCTTGTATTTACTTATAGAAAATACAGAGGAAAAATTGTTTTCTTATTAAAAAACCGATAAAATGTGACCACAGTAGGAGTAGTACTAAATTGCAACCACTCACTTATCAAGGAATGAAATAAAGAAACTAGAAATATGAGATACAAGAGAAATACATAACTCAAACTGCACAAAAATTGGAATCTTCGTCTACACTTGTATTAATTCTCACAAAAGGAGAGTTTTTACAATTACATTCGGCAAGAAGCATCCTGTGCTAAATTTTCAAAATATGTATTTATACAAAAATGATCTCAAACCTAAGCGGTTGGAATTCTCATAATTCAAAAATAGTAAATATTAGAATATGTAAAATTTGAAGAGTTTCATTCGCATATTCTCTGTCTCTTCACATGCTGGTAGAGACGTTTCTTCTTCTTGTCCTCCAGATCATAAACAACTGGCCTTTAATCATGAACTATGTAAATGGTATGTTGTCTCATTTGTTTGCAGACATGTTGGCTTTCCCTTGCCCGAAACATTGAACACATTTGCCTACAAACTGCACCACTATCTTGGAAGGCTCTATTTTGTCATTAGCCTCGAAAGTATATAACTTCTTTTCTATGTGAGGCAGCGTATATTCCATCCTTATGGATTCTAAATATATAGACCATAGTCAAAGATTAGGATTGACTATCCACTTATTAATCTGGATAATGTCAATTCGTTTCAATTGCAGGATTTCGGCCTGGGCTTCTTCCATGCTTGTCTTGGAATCAAGTTGATTCTTGGCTATATCAATTTTCCCCAGGGCTTCAGAGATAGTATTTCTTTCAATGTATAGTGACCCTTTGTCGAGTGAGGAACATACTTCTTCACAATCTTTCTTCACTTCCCAGGCTATCCTTTTACTTTCAACTAAATTGGCCTCCCAGATTTTCAGTATTATATCAGCTCGAGTTTGCTCCGAAAGAGACAATCTAGGGACCTTAGCTACTTCATATTTTGCTGATGACACAAATGCCTCCTAGAAAGTAGATCGAGCTGCAATGGACTCTCTCTCTTTTAAGTAAATGTTATTTAAAGAATGGTCTACCATCCGATAATGGTCTTGGACAACTTCTATTTTAGTAAAAAGAATTTGTTGTGATGATTCTAGCTTCTCATGTACCTCCAATGTCTGGGCTTGGAAAACCTCCATATCCACTATCATGTTCTCAATCAAGTTTATCTTAACCTACAATTGTTTGACCAACTCTCCCTGTTGAAAGGCCAGTTCTCTACTTACTTGTGCATTTTTATGCATTTCGTCAAGACTGATTTTGAGTTGCTGAATTTCCTATCTGTCACAGGCTCTAATATACTCAAAACCCCTATTCGTCTCATTTCTTACACTCCGTTCCATTGTCTTCATTTGGTGTTGCAAGTGTCTTACCAGTAGGTCCTTCTTGTTCAACTATTCTTTCATATTCCCAACTAAATAATGATTTGTTATGGCAAAATCTTCCAATGTGCCTACCACTTCCATAGAAAAATCCACCTCCTCTAGAGCCTGTCCATCAAATAGCACTCTGTTTCTCTTAACAGTTGCACCCTCGCTTTGGTGTGTTTCTCTTTTTACTATATCCCTCCTCTTCTTGTTAAAGAAGAAGTCGGAAGGGGGCATCTCTTCGACCGAAATAGGAGTAAGATCTTCTATGAACATTACTTCGGCCTTTGGTTTCCCCTGACTGGTCTGTAAAGGGGTCAAAGACATAATAGGGTCACCTATTTGGGTGGCCTGTGGTTGCTCCATTGTATTAGTAGCAGAATTTTCTGGAGTAGATAGTGATGCATCCTGTCTCTTTTTTATCAAAACTTCAGCTTGAGATTTCGTTTGATCATCAGGTTGATTTGATGGTGCAATATTTTCTTTTTGTGTCAAAACCTCTGTATTCACCAAATTTTCCTGAATGCTTTGTTTACTGGAACTTCCCATTTCTAAATTATGGGTCTTGACTTCCTATGTGGTTGGAGATGTCGAGACTTCTCTCTGTATGACTTTCGATAGACTATTTCTTCGGTGTTTCTGAAAATTATAGAACTCAACTAATTTTTCCGTAGCCAGAGTCTGGACTCGACTCAACACTTCCTGATAAGCTCCATCTCCTCGGAATATTTCATCCTGTGGGGAATATTCATGCTTGTATCTCTTTAGATTCTAAAGATCCATGTGATTTCCAATGATCTTCTGGGGATCGTGTTTCTTGAATTCAATGTTTACAAGATTAATTTCCTTTAGGGCCGCAACCTCTACCTTTGAGTGGCCGAAATCTAATAGTGAGAAAGTACCAACATGCAAAGGAAAGGTGGGCCACATTTTTCTATGCTGCCTTTATCTCTTTACTGATTCCTCCTAGCATTGTTTGATGTGCTACCTCTTGGCACACCAATCAATCTGATAGAAACATTGGTAAGTCATGTGGAGGAACGAAACATCCAAAAACCCTGATGTAAGAGAAGTGTTCCTCAATGTACCAATCCACTATTTTTCCCAGGTTGGCCACTATCTAGTTTGAAATCCTGGGAGGTGGGAAACCGTATATAGCGATATGCATTGGCACCACCACATAGTTGCAGATTTCATAGAATAAATCATTTGATTTATCGTCCCACAACTTGGAATGATAGAAGTGTATTGGTTCAGTGCTGGTCGGATTCCAACTCCAACCCATCAAAGGAAATGGTGTCATAAAACAAATGACGTCCATAAGGTATGCTGACATGTAAAATGGGGTAGGTCATCCTTTGGATTTCAATGACTGATATTGTGTGATTTCCTTGGCCAAAATGTCTGATAATATCTTGGCCCAATTGAAAGAAAAACCCTCTGCAATTTCATGCATGATCGCTACCTATGATAACAGGAAATGAGAAGAGTTTTCTTTCCCGAAAAGTATACATATCATCATGGCCACATATATCATATGAGTGTCTAATCATGCAGTGGAATATATGCCATGGGTGTCTGCTCTGAATTTCTTAGGGCATGCCCACTAGTTCTTGATCAAGTTGGGGTAATTCTTTACACCTTGTGCTCACTCTTCTTCATCGAAATGTTTTAAGAAAGAGGCATTATAATTGTGCTTGAATGTTGGAGATAGTTTGTACATCACCTGTATATGTTCTGGTCGGAAAGATCCAATGACAACTTTCTGTGAATTGTGGATGGTCCTGGTCAAGACATCAATGTTCTCTAGGGCCCAACCTATCATGTTGTTATATGGCATGAGCCTCGATCGCATGGCTATTTTATCTAGATCTGACTGGGCTATGTATTTGATCTTCCTTGCTTGAGTTTCGGTCCCTTCATAGTCTAACTCTTCTGGACAATTGATCAGCTCATATTGCAGTATATCAAATACTCGTGTCCAAGTTTTCACGATATCTACAGCTCTCGACGATGTGTCTGAGAGGACATTTGTGTTTTGTCTTGAAATCTCACCATCCACTTTAACCATTTTCCATGGAGACATGATACTAGTAAACTGAGCACTATGTTACCTGTTACAGAAAATGCGCAAAACTTCTTATCTTGCTAAAGCTTTCTCTTGTGAAAACACAAATGGAATTCAGAATTCAATATCCTTTTCACCTTAAGTGCATCAATTTCTATATACCTTTACTGACAATGTATTCACTTTCCCTAATGAAAATATTTAGGTGGTGTCCCAAGATCTTATTTGAAATCATTGCCAAAGATCGATTATTAATTCCATTAATGGTTGGTGGTTCGTGATTGGGATATGTGAAATAATATTTGAATTTACCTGACTACGATTTAACCAAATATTAACATGAGATAATAGTGTTTAACCCATTAACTAATCACATTTAACCTTAATTCTTTTTGGTCTTTCGAACCTCGAGATATCCGATAATAGCTCGATATATGATTTCCGAGGTTCGAAACCACGAAGTGATTAATTATTCGCTAATTGTCTTCAATTTTAAATTAACCTTGTTTAGTGTCTACGGTATTTCAGGAGTTTGGAGTTCATGAATTCAGAATGCGATGTATGTTGAATATTGTAACTCTGAATGTGAGAAGTTATTAATTAATCCTTTAATCAAGATTAGTTTATTTAACCAAGGTTTAATATTTTAGGACTTCGCATTTCGTAGATTTACAAGTTAGATCTCTGTCATTTTCCCGAAGGGCCACTTCCCATGGTGACGTGTTAAAGCTTAGGAAGGTATACATGTATATGGTGACTAGGATCTATCGAACTCTTTTCGTGTATCGAGATTCTGAAGGTGAGGCATGTTGACATGCCTGAAGTACGAAACTCCAAGTCTCGAAACTCTGAAATATTCTCTAGGGGTTTGACCTTTTAATAATCAGGCGGCTCCAAAGAACTCAAGGAAAAGGATCATTTGATTAAATGAAAAACTTCATCAATGGTAAGAAACAAGCACGCTTTATTCTTATTTTAACTGGGAAAGAAAACTATTTAAAATGTAAAGTTTAGAAATATATATGTGTTCCAACACATGGAAAACTAATTACCATGGTTTTTTTTAGGAAATCCTTACAGTCTTCTCCTCGATGGATTAATGTTCGGTGCCCCGATATCAATATTATTCGGAAGACTTGAGCCAACAAAGAAACAGGAGAGCGGGTCTGTAGTGGAATAAATCCTTGGCTTGAAGTAGATGAACAATAGTCATGTGGTAAAATTGATAGTTCTCACAAGATTCCTATGAGGAAGAAGACGAAAAATGTTGCAGGGCAAACAAAATGGCCCTTAAATGAAATTTAGGACACACCAAGAAACCTCCTCCTCACAGTCGAAAACTTCAGGGACACAAGTTGCACGCGCAATTCCAGAGGCCCAAATTAGTCCATTTTGGGCAGAAGGAGATGACTAGTAGGAATATGCCTTGAACCAATGACAGTTATGGTCCTCATTCCCTAAGATGTTAATTGTATATCTAGAGAACATGACAGTGGTCCCGCAATTGAATATTTTTTTGGCTTGAAATATATCTCTGCAAGCATCAACAAATCATTTCCTTACATTGAAAGACTTCTTCCCAGAACAGACTAATTTGGACCTCTGGAATTCCTACTTTCGAACTGCAAAGCAGATATTGCATTCAACGTCGGTTTCTTTTCTGAAACTCCTTCTTTTGGTGTTATTAGGACTGCCATCGCCGAGCTAGGAAGTACCACCCATTATGGTTGATTTCAATTTGGGCACAAGAGTGGGAACTGTCTCTGCATTTCCATCATCCATTCCCATATCATCGTCCATCAGATCATCTTCTTCCAACTCGAAATCCATTGCATCAACCTCTGCGCCAGCCATCAATGCAAGTGGGCATGTTGTCTGAGAAGGCAGGGTTGCCTTGGAATTATTTGGCTTGAAATATATCTCTCGATGCGCCAATGGAACATCTCCTTTTTTGCTCCTGGGTGGAGGGAGATGAGTAGTAAGAATATGCCCTGGAATACTGGAACATCTGGCCATCATGCCCGAAGGTGTTTTCTGTATCTGGACAGAACTGTTGTGGAACTGTTGCCATAAGTTAACGAGAATTTCCATTTTCTCCAGACGATGTTTGAAATGAAAATTGGGAAGGGATAATATAACCCTCCACAAATCTTGGTTTAATGCGTATCAATGGAAGATCTCCTCGAGCCTTTCACTGATCGATGAAAATCTCCAGAGTTTGTGCGTAATGAGTTGTAACCATTAAAGCTTACTAGTTGCATATTTAGAAAAAAGTGCGAAGGTGGCGGTGACAACGAAGCGCGATTAAGAATTAGAGATTTTTTAAAGGCGATAACCGACTGACACAAAAAAGAGATTGCATCATGTTTGAAATGAATACTTGGAAAGGATAACACTCTTCTCCGCAAATCTTGGTTTAATTCGTATTAATGACAAATCTTCTCCAACCTTCTAGACATTAATGACAATCTTAACAGTTCCAACATAGTTACTGATTTAGCGAGAACTGTGATCTCAAAACGAGAAATCTAGCCCTTAAAACCCATATTTTTGCGTAAAAAACATGAAAATCGAGCCCCAAATCAAAAAGTGGTGCTACATAGTTACAGACTTAGCGAGAACTGTGATCTCAAAACAAGAACTCTAGCCCTTAAAACCCATATTTTTGCGTAAAAAACATGAAAATCGAGCCCCAAATCAAAAAGTGGTGCTACCGGTAGCACCATTTTTTTAAACGTGGTCAAAATTACAACATTTTTCGAACATGGCCTTCGAAACTTAGACAATAGGTCAGAAAACCTTAAAATCAACACCTAAATTAAAAAGTGATGCAATGTAAAAAAATTGTCTTTTCCTAAACGTGAAAATCATAGCTATTTACGACCTAATTGAAATTGTGATATTGACAACAAAACCCTATGTAAATAAACAACCCAAAATTGGACTCCAAATGGTCCCTTGAAAATTTATTAAAAAAATAAAATAAAAAAAGATTAAAAAACAATGTGAAAAAGAAAAATAAGTAAAAAGAAACAAAAAAAAATTAAAATTTTTCTCCAAAAACAATAATTTAAAAAATAATGATATATATATTTTTTACAAAAGAATCATTAAAATGTAATTTAAAAAAAATA
>JASDQU010100671.1:417561-433085 GCA_032191745.1 Picea mariana
AAATTAAAAACAATTTTGCAATACAAAAGCTATCTATTTTAATTGAAACTAAAGTAAAAAAATAGAAAAAACAAATATAAACAAATTTAATAAGATTTAAAACAAAAAAAAAAAACAATTTTGCAATTGAAATAACATACAATTTTAATTAGAATTAAAACAAAAAAAATTTACAAACCTACATATTATTGGGTTGTCGTGTGGGGCGATTCCCGAGATCACCCCAACCCCCCAAGGCTTAGCCAGTGGGGGTCGGGGTGATGTCGGGTATCACTCCAGTCCCCATGGGCTAAATCTTGGTCCCGTGGGTCTAAGGCTTAGCCCCTGGGAGCTGGGGTGATTCCTGACATCACCCCATCCCCCACAGGCTAAGCCTTGGCCCCGTGGGACCAAGGTTTAGCTCCTGGGGGCTGGGGTGATGTCGTGTATCACCCCAGCCCCTAGGGGATAAACCTTGGTCCAACAGGGCTAATGGCCTCTCATCATCGGTGCATATGTTTTTTTTAATTTGTTTATTTTTTCATAAAATTTTACATATTTTTAAGTTTTTTAATAATTTTTTTGTTTGTTTGTAATTTTATGTTTTTTTTTTTTAAAGTTTTTTTCTTTAATTTTTTTTCTAATTTTGTAGTTTAAGTGTGTTAATTTGTTTTTTTTTTAAATATATATTCTTAATTGTTCTTTGTGTTTTTTAAACTTTTCTAAAGTTTTTAGGCCATAAATTTGGTTTTTTACCTTTTTATTTGTTTTTTTTTCTAGATTTAGTTTAGTTTATATATTTGTTTTTTTTTTTCCTCTTTAGTTTTTTAAGTTTCTCTTTGATCCTTTTTATTATCTAAATTTTTATTATTTTAATTTATTTTTAATTTCAGTTCTTTTATTTTTCTTAGTTTTCTTAGTTTTTAATTTATAAAAAAAAATGAAATATATTTTTTTGTCAGATATTAAAAAATAGTGTTATTTAACTACAATTTTTTTCCATGTATTGAAATAAAGGTAAACAATGTGTTAAGAATGGTGTTTTCCACTATATGTTAAAAGTATGGAGCAATAAATTAATTAAGAAGACACAATTATATGAAAAATCGTAACTTCAAAAAAGTAAATGGTAAAAAAAAATTTTAAGATTGAAAGAAGCATGGAAAAATTACTAAAAACACCGTTGAATAAAAATAAATAAAAAATGAAAATTGAAAAAAATGAAAATAGATGAAAAATAAGCATTTAAAAAAAAAAAGTGTAAACATTGTGGATTGAAAATTTTTAAATATCGAAAAACCACCTAAAAAGGGAGAGGGAGTGCTACGGGTAGCACCATTTTTAAAAACGGGGTAAAAAATTGGATGCCCCCAAAAATGAGAACTCTGTAGAGTTCTCGTTAAATTGGTAACTATGTTTTGACTGTTGGCATGTTTTACAGACAGTGTATGCTTGTCATTGATGGCAAGTACATTAGTGATAATGGCTTGAGTACAGGTACAATGTACCAGGCGGGCACCAGAAGTTTTTTTTTGGGGAGACACAGCAGAGCAAGAACGTGAAGATCAAAAGAGATAGTGCAGAGGTGCACGCAGAGGCAGAGTGTGCTTGTCATTGATGGAAAGATCAGAGTGTGCAGTGATGGAAAAATAGGAACAACGTAAGCTCGGGAGGAGAAGCGACATTGATCATTGGATCCCATTGAGAATTCCCGATGAACGTTAGATCTGAATTCAGATAGGTCAAGCGCCCAGATGGAGGACAGATCTCAGGTGTTAGATCCGAGCGAGGGGTCCGACCATCATTGGATCGAGGAGAAATCTGGACCGTCGATTCAATAAAGACACGTGGTGAACTTGTAATAAAATCTGGACCATTGGTTCCATAGGACATATGGCGAAAGATTATCGTTTCATTGACTGGAAAGTCAAAGGAGCGAAGTGCTCATTTGATTGGTGAGTTGTCATATCTTGTGGTCACATCGTCGAAGGCTTAAGGGAAGGAGCTGATTGCTAAGCTCCATCTCAACATTCGCAACTTGGAGTATCGAGACCCTTCATCACATGAATCGTGATATGCGAGATCACGAAAAGATCCGGACCGTCAGATCACTAAGGATTGTGGACCGTTGATTAGGCATGAAGAAGGCTCATGAAGTGGTAAAATCGCGATAAGATCTGGATCATTGATCCATCTCGGAGTCTCGATGATCGTGACTTGGAGTGTCGAGACCCTTCATTAAAGAAATCACGATATGCAAGATCGCGATGAGACCTAGACCGTCGGATCATTGGAGATCTCGACCGTTGATCAGGCTCGTTAAAGTTCATAAGTTCACAAAATACGAAGAGCCTTTTGGTGCAGCCTGTCGTCACCGCCGGTGGTCACATGAGGGGAAGAATCTAGCGCTGCTAAGCTCCATCTCAGAGTCTCAACGATCGCGACTTGGAGAGTCGAGATTCCTCATCCCCAGATCCATGAAACGTGAGTCACGAAATCACCTTCTGAACAGGTTTGTGGTCACCGCCTGAGGCCATGTGTGAAAGGAAAGGTGAAAGGTGCCAAATGCACAAGGCTCAATAGGCTCACAGTGTAACTGCTAGAAACGACTGATGGTTTCTGGTAGAAGACTCTAAGAGACTTCAAGGTGATCACCATAGAAGATGAAGAGTCTCGAGGAATCTTCCAGTGGCATGAAGACTGTTCATAGAGGCTATTGACAGATGTAAGACCATTGGAGCCTGTAATTGCAACAGAGGGAATGAGCTCGACTGTGACAGAGAAGACGAAGAGTCTCGATTGCTAGAGAGGCTAAGGAATCTCGGAATAACACCCTGTGATGATGGATGCATTGTTTTAACCGCCAGAGAAGCTGAAGAGTTGCAATGATGATTAAGCAGAGCACTCGACATGGGGAGAGAATGCATAAGCATTGTGAACAGAGGATGCAGAAGATACACTGAGAGTATAAAAACGCATCACAGAGAAGAGATTTAGGGTTGTTGAGAGTGATTCAGGTGTGGAGCATGAGGCAGAGTGCAACATCTGAAGTGCACAGAAGAGGAATGGTGCATTGAATGGACATGGTGCACAGAGCATAAAAGGCAGAAGAACAGAAGCAAAAGGATGTGTGCATGAAGACAACAAGGCAGACAGAGCAGGGCAGTGTAGCAAAACAATGATGAGACTGGTAAGCCATTGATGAACATTATATCACTGTAATAAGTTTTAGTAGCAAATATTTATATTTAAGGGTGGTAGGGAGGTGTTAGGGAGGACTGTTGTCCTCAAAGGTTCAAGTGGGTGCTTGAACATAGGGAGTTGTAGCTTCCATCTGGTTGCAGCCAGAGAAACCAGGGTGGTAGGGTGGTGCAAGGGAGAACTGTTGTTCTCTGTTATACAGGTTGGTGCCTGTGTGACTGGAAATTGGTGCTTCCATCCAGTTGGTGCTGGAACACTTAGGGAGTTGTTGCTTCCTTCTAGTGGGTGCTAGAGAAACCAAGGAGTTGGTGCTTCCTTCTAGTGGGTGCTAGAGAAACAAGAGAGTTGGTGCTCTCAGCAAGTAGCAGCTTGAAAAACATAGGTTGTAGCCTTATTATGAGTTGGTGCTCATAAGTATGATAATGTACAGAATGTAAAGATTACTTATCATATAAAGAAGAAGAGGTTTTTACCCGTTATGGATTTCCTCAGGAAATATCTGTCTCTGTGTATCTCATATGTGTGAATGATGTTGAATGTTCTATTGCTTACTTCCTTGCATTATTGTTTTAAAAGAAGCATAATTGCTTAAGCAAAGTAACAACTGATTCACCCCCCCCCCTCTCAGTTGACCAACAATTGGTATCAGATTCAACCCCTTTTATCTAAGGGTAGATCCTAGAGCTTGAACATGTCAAGCCATGAAGGAAATTCAACCAATAATGCCCCTCTGTTCAATGGAACAAACTTTGCCTTCTGCAAAGTTAGAATGAGAACCTACATAATGGATTTAGGTGCAGATGTCTAGGATGTGGTAGATACTGGTTATGTAAAGCCAGTTGTACTAGCTAATAAGGATGCCAAGCTATAATTTAGCTTCAACGCTAAGGCTATGAATGCTATCTTGAGTGGGCTTGCAGAAGCAGAATTCGTAAAAGTTATGCACCTAGGAACTGCCAAAGAAATGTGGGACAAACTCATTAGTAGTTATGAAGGTAATGAGAAGGTAAAGGATGCCAAGCTTCAAACCTACAGAGTACAGTTTGAACAGCTGAAGATGAGAGAAGATGAAACTGTTGGAAAATACTTTCTGAGAGTTGAAGAACTGGTAAATGCAATGAAAGCACTTGGTGAAAAAAATGAGGAACCTTCTTTAGTTCAGAAAATTTTGAGATCTCTACTAGATAGGTTCAACCCAAAGGTCTCTGCTATAGAAGAACTTAATGATCTAAAAACCTTGGAGTTTGATCAACTTATAGGAAAATTGAATGCATATGAAATGAGAATAGTTAAAGATATACTCACCTCCAGAGAAGCATCATTTAAGGCAGACAAGAATGAGGATTCTGAGCTTGATGAAATTGAAGCAAAATTTGTGAAGAGACTAAAGAAGGGTTCAGGAAAATACAAAGGTAAACTGCCTTTCAAATGTTTCAAATTTGGTAAGATAGGTCATTTTAAAAACAAATGTCCTCACAAAATAAAGGATCAAACATGTGACGATGAGGAGAAGTAGAAACACATAAATTTCTTTAAAGAGAATAATTTTAAGAAGAAAAATCTTTGTGTAAACAATGATGATGATCCTTCAGATGATGAAGACAATGACTCCTCTATTGAAGATAAACTAAATGATTTTATTCTTATGGCTATGGGAGATTTTGATGATGAACACACATGAGGTGAAATGGATGATGAAGAAGCTGTGGTGGATATGGAATGTGAATTAATCAATGCTTTGGAAGAAATTGACAGACTAAGAATTAATAACAGAAAGAAAAAAAATTGTTGATACAGTTCGAGAAAGATAGTAAACAGCCCGATGAAGACTTTTCCCTACTAAAAGTGGAATTAGAAGAGGCAAAGAAAATTGAAGACATTCTAAAACAACAGTTATCAAAAAATAAGGCAAGATGTGAAGCTCTGGAAAAAGAAGTAGTGAAAACCAGGAAAGAGTTGGAGAAGTTTCAAGTCTTGTATCATCAGAATCTGCCAAGTATCAAAGAATCAGAAGAATTGGCCACCATTCTGAATCAACAAAGAAACCCAAAGCTAAAAACATGTCTCATTTATGAAGAGGGATCAAGTAGTGATCAACCAGGCAACAAAGAACCCATCAAGTTTGTCAAATCTATCATCTATGACAACAAAAAACCTGTAGAAACAAAAGAAGATAGTCATCTTCCCAGGAGGAGTAATGAAAGAGGTACCAGAACTGAAACTATGGATCAGAGAAATAATGTACTCTCTGTTCAAAGAAATCATCAACATAGAAGAAATCGACCTTCTCAAAGAAGACAACCATTTTCCAGGTACCAACATTTTTTTTATGGATATTGTTTCTTTTGTTCTAACTTTGGTCATAAAGCTATAAACTGTTCTTTAAAACTAAATTATGATCAATCAAGACATTCAAGGTATAGATATCTGCCACAACAAAGAATGAGACAACCAAGTATCAAACCACCACAGACTACAAATCACTTGATGGATGGGAAAAGGACACAGGTTAAGCATAACAATCATTATTATCCTTTATTCGAAGAACCATAATGTTACATCTGTCATAACTATGGACATAAATCTGTTGACTATCGCATAAGGAACTATGAACCAGATTTGAATTCCCTTGCTGAAAATGTCAAGGTTTGGAAGAAGAAAGAATGAAAAGTGTGGATTAGTGTTGTCAGCTCAAAGACAAACAAACCCTTGGTATATAGACAATGAATGCTCCAAACATATGACGAGAGACAAAGGTAAGTTTCTATCTCTAAGTGAAAGAAAATCAGAAAACATAACCTTTGGAAATGATGCTTCAACAAAAATAAAGGGTAAAGGGATGGTGAGTTTAAGTAATGGAAAAGGAAAAGCCCAAGATGTTCTACTTGTAGATGGGCTGAAACATAATCTTCTCAGTGTAAGTCAAATGTGTGACAGAGGATGTGAAGTGATGTTCACGTCCAAGGATTGCAAGATAAAGTCTGTAAACTCAGGACAAGTGGTGGCCAAAGGCATAAGGATAGAAAATAATGTATATGTGTTGAAAGAAGATAGAGAAGAGTGTCATCTAAGAAAACATGATGAAAGCTGGTTATGGCATAGGAGACTTGGACATCTAAAATTTGACCACTTAATCAAGCTCAAAAATCTTGAGGCAGTAAAAGATCTTCTGAGAATATCAAAGCCCCAAGATTCTATGTGTAAACCCTGCCAAGTAGGAAAGCTAACCAGGACACAGTTTAAGTCCAAGAGCTCTACTTCAACAGAGAAACCACTCCAACTAGTTCATATGGATTTATGTGGACTATCAAGACAGGAAGGCACATGGAAAGAAAACTATTTCATGTTGATTATTGATGATTACTCCATAATTACTTGGGTTGCCTTTCTCAAGGAAAAAGATGAAGCATTTGAGAATTTTAAAATATTTAAGGCTTTAACTGAGAATCAAACAGGCAAGAGGTTAAAGGAAATAAGATCAGACAGAGGAGGAGAATTTATGTCAAGTGATTTCAAGGAATTATGTGATAAGCATGGGATCAAGAGAGAATACACAATCCCAAGAACTCCACAACAAAATGGAGTAGTTGAGAGGCAAAACAGAACAATACAGTAAATGGCCAGGTCAATGATGAATGAGAATAACATTGGTCAAACCTACTGGGTAGAAGCAATACACACAACAGTCCATGTTCTTAACAAAGCCCACCTCAGACCACAAAGTGACAAGACACCTTATGAACTATGGTATGGGAGACTTGCTTCAATCAAACACTTCAAAGTATTTGGGAGTAATGTTACNAATGAGAATAACATTGGTCAAACCTACTGGGTAGAAGCAATACACACAACAGTCCATGTTCTTAACAAAGCCCACCTCAGACCACAAAGTGACAAGACACCTTATGAACTATGGTATGGGAGACTTGCTTCAATCAAACACTTCAAAGTATTTGGGAGTAAATGTTACATAAAGAATAATGATGAGAACCTTGGGAAATATGATGACAGGGCTGATGAAGGTATATTCTTAGGGTATGCTACAAACAATAAAGGATACAGATGCTATAATAAGAGGCTACATAAAATGGTTGACTGTATTGACATAAAAGTTGATGAAGGAATCCCAACAAGAGAGGTGTACAATAATGAATCTTCTACAGAGGACACAACTAAAGCTGAACATGAACAAGTCCAAGAATCAAAAAATGAAGACCTTGAATCAGAGGAAGACATAGATACTCAGAAAAACTCAAATCAGCAGACAACTTCAAATTCCTCCTCCAGAATCACTCAAAAGAATCATCCTGCAAGTCAGATAATTGGTGAAAAAGACAAAGGTGTACAAACCAGGAGAAAGATAATAAAAAACACCAAACAATCACATATATCTTTCATATCCATGATGGAACCCAAGAATTTTAATGAATCTAGGAAGGATGACCATTGGGTTAAAGAAATGAATGATGAACTTGATCATATTGAGAAAAAAAATACGTGGGAGATGGTTCCTAGAACTGAAGGTAAAAATATCATTGGTTCCAAATGGATCTTTAAGAATAAGTTGAATGAGCAGGGACAAGTTGTCAGGAACAAAGAAAGATTTGTCTGTAAAGGCTATGCTCAAATAGAAGGACTGGATTTTGATGAAACATTTGCGCCCGTAGCAAGATTAGAAGCTATCAGAATATTTCTTGCCTATGCTTGTCATACAGGGTTTAAATTCTATCAAATGGATGTCAAGTCAGCTTTTCTAAATGGAGATTTAAATGAAGAAGTATATATGGAACAACTAGAGGGTTTCGAACCGTCTGATAACCCTGAGTTAGTATGCAAGATGAAGAAATATTTATATGGGTTAAAACAAGCCCCTCGTGCCTGGTATCACAGACTAGATACATATCTCAAAGACAAAGGGTTCAAGAGAGGAACAATTGAAAACAATCTATATATCAAAACAGAGGATAATGATTTGCTGATTGTGTTGATCTATGTAGATGACATCATCTTCGGATGTAATAAGGATTTATTGGTACAATGGTTTGCTTCTACCATGGAGTCCGAGTTTAAAATTTCTATGATAGGTGAACTGTCATTTTTTCTTGGTCTGCAAATTACTCAGAGGTTTGAAGGGATGTTCATTTCTCAAGAAAAATATCTAAGAGAAATGTTGAAAAGGTTCCAAATGGAAGATTATAAACCTGTGGGCACACCTATGGTTATTGGATGCAAATTAAGTAAGGATGATGACTCACCTGATGTTGATCAAAGTTCATATAGGTTAATGATAGGCAACCTGCTGTACATTACAACATCTCACCCAGACATAATGCATGCTGTTGGAATGGTAGGAAGATATCAGTCTGCACCTAAACAGAGTCATTTTCTAGATGTCAAAAGGATATTCAGATATTTGAAAGAAACAATGAACTATGGCCTATGGTATCCTAAGAATCATAATTTTCAATTATCAGTCTACTCAGATGCTGATTGGGCTATCTACACGGATGAAAGGAAAAGCACTCGTGGAGGTGCGTTCTTCTTAGGAGATTCTCTAGTAGCATGGTTGAGTAAAAAGAAAGGTTCCATTTCTTTATCAACTATAGAGGCATAGTATGTTGCTGCTACTACCTGTTGCACTCAGGTATTATAGATGATTCAGACACTTGCAGAATTGGAGGTAAAATACATTGCACCGATCCCAATTCATTTTTATAACACTAGTGCCATCAGTGTGTCCATGAATCCTTCATTCCACTCCAAGACCAAGCATATTCCCATAAAATACCATTTTCTGAGAGAGTAGGTCACTAATCAGATTGTTCAGGTCCATTACATTCCAACCACAGAACAAATTGAAAACATATTTACTAAACCCCTAGCCAAGACACCATTTGAATATCTTCGACAGAAGTTGGGTGTCATCTCATCTCACACCTAAGAGAGTCCATCCTGTTAGGGGGAGTTTGTATTGATTAAATGTCTGATCCCTCGGAAAAATACTGCAACATCTCAGGGGGAGGATGTTTTCTTTGACATTGATGTCAAAGGGGGAGAAAATAACAGGTCCGTGTGCCTTTGTTACCATCAATGCCAAAGGGGGAGATTGTTGGCATGTTTTATAGGCAGCGTATGCTTGTCATTGATGGAAAGTACAACAATGATAATGGCTTGTACATGTACAATGTGCCAGGCGGGCACTAGAAGTTTTTTTTTTGGGAGACGTAGTAGAGAAAGCTCATGAATATCATAAGAGATAGTGCAGAGGTGCACGCAGAGGTAGAGTGTGCTTGTCATTGATGGCAAGATCAGAGTGTGCAATGATGGAAAAATAGGAACAATGTAAGCTCGGGAGGAGAAGCAACAGTGATCATTGGATCCCATTGAGAATTCCCGATGACTGTCAAACCTAAATTCAGATAGATCAAGCGCGTTAATGGAGGACAGATCTCAGGCATTAGATCTGAGCGAGGGGTCTGATCGTCGTTGGATCGAGGATAAATTTGGACTGTCGATTCAAGAAGGACACGTGGTGAAATTGCGATAAAATTTGGACCGTTGGTTCCATAGGACATATGGGGAAAGATCATCGTTTCACTGACTGGAAAGTTAAAGGAGTGAAGTGCTCATTTGATTGGCGAGTGGTCATATCTCATGGTCACATCATCGAAGGCTTAAGGGAAGGAACTAATTACTGAGCTCCATCTTGGCATTCGCAACTTGGAGTATCGAGACCCTTCATCACAGGAATCGTGATATGCAAGATCACGAAAATATCTGGATCGTCAGATCACCAAGGATTGTGGACCATTGATTAGGCATGAAGAAGGCTTGTGAAGTGGAGAAATTGCGATAAGATATGGATCGTTGATCCAAGAGGGACATGTGGCAAGGGATTAACTTTTTTTCGACTAGAAAGTCAAAGGAAGGAAATGCTCTAACCTTGCAACTCGCGATATGAGAAATTGTGATAAGGTCTGGCCCATGTTCATAAACAAGGTCACATTGTCAAAGGCTTAAGGGAAGTAGCTAGCGGTGCTAAGCTCCATCTCGGAGTCTTGGCAATTGCAACTTGGAGTGCCGAGACCCTTCATCAAAGGAATCGCGATATGCGAGATCGAAATGAGATCTGGACCGTCAGATCATTGGGGATCTCGACCGTTGATCAGGCTCGAAAAAGTTCATAAGTTCACGAAATACGAAGCACCTTTTTGCACATCCTGTGGTCACCGCCGGTGGTCACGTGAGAGGAAGAAGCTAGTGGTGCTAAGCTCCATGTCGGAGTCTCGGTGATTGCAACTTGGAGTTTCGAGACCCTTTATCAAAGGAATCGCGATATGCGAGATCGCGATGAGATCTGGACCATCGGATCATTGGAGATCTCGATCGTTGATCAGGCTTGATAAAGTTCATAAGTTCACAAAATACGAAACACCTTTTGGCGCAGCCTGTGGTCACTGTTGGTGGTCATGTGAGGAGAAGAAGCTAGCGGTACTAAGCTCCATCTCAGAGTCATGACAATCATGACTTGGAGAGTCGAGATGCCTCATCCCCAGATCCATGAAACACAAGTCATGAAAGCAACTTTTGAACAGGCCTGTGGTCACTGCCTGAGGCCACGTGTGAAAGGAAAGGTGAAAGGTGCCAAAGGCACAAGGCTCAATAGGCTCACAGTGTAACTTCTAGAAATGACTGATGGTTTCTAGTAGAAGACTTGAAGAGACTTCAGGGTGATCGCCAGAGAAGATGAAGAGTCGCGAGGCATCTTTCAGTGGCATGAAGACTGTTCATAGAGGCTATTGACAGATGTAAGACCGTTGGAGCCTGGAACTGCAACAGAGGGAATGAGATCAACTGTGACAGAGAAGACAAATAGTCTCAATTGTTGGAGAGGCTAAGGAATCTTGGCATAACACCCTGTGATGATGGACGCATGGTTTTAACTGCCAGAGAAGCTGAAGAGTTGCAATGATGATCAGGCAGAGCACTCGACATTGGGAGAGAATGCATAAGATACACAGAGAGTATAAAAACGTAGCACAGAAAAGAGATTTAGGGCTGTTGAAAGTGATTCAGGTGTGGAGCATGAGGCAGATTGCAACAACTGAAATGCACAGAAGAGGAATGGTGCATTGAATGGACATGGCGCACAAAGCATAAAAGGTAGAAGAACAGAAAGTGCAAGGATGTGTGCATGAAGACAGTGAGGAAGACAGAGAAGGGCAGTGTAGCAGAACAATGATGAGACTGGTAAGCCATTGATGAACATTATATCACTGTAATAAGTTTCAGTAGAAAATATTTATATTTAAGGGTGGTAGGGAGGTGCTAGGAAGGACTGTTGTCCTGAGAGGTTGAAGTGGGTCCTTGGAAATCACTTGACAGAGGGAGTTGTAGCTTCCATCTAGTTGCATTCAGAGAAACTAGGGTGGCCGGGTGGTGCAAGGGAGAACTATTGTTCTTTGTTATATAGGTTGGTGCCTGTGTGACTGGAAGTTGGTGCTGGAACAATTAGGGAGTTGTTGCTTCCTTCTAGTGGGTGCTAGAGAAACTAGGGAGTTGGTGCTTCCTTCTAGTGGGTGCTAGAGAAACAAGAGAGTTGGTTCTCTTAGAAAGTAACATCTTGCAAAACAGAGGTTGTAGCCTTATTATGAGTTGGTTCTCATAAGTATGATACTGTACAGAATGCAAAGATTAATTATCGTATAAAGAAGAAGTGGTTTTTACCCGTTATGGGTTTCCTCAGGAAATATCTGTCTTTGTGTATCTCATATGTGTGAATGATGTTGAATGTTCTATTACTTACTTCACTGCATTATTGTTATTGTCATTGAGTGCTCTATAAAGAGTTTAAAATAAGCATAATTGATTAAGCATGGTAACAACTGATTCACCCCCCCCCTCTTAGTTGACCAACATTGATGAGTCCTCTTCCTTCTGCTGTTATGAGATTTAAACCTCGCGCACCTTTCCTCTGGATCCAATGGCTATTAGTCCTTGGTGCTAGATCTGACGATCCAGATTTGACCTCCTTGCATGTTCTCCTCCTGTGTGCCTAGACGTAGATTCAAAGGTCCAAATCTTCCTCTCTAGTTGATCTAACAATAGCTGTGCTCTACCTTGAGCATGCCCTTCTTCCTTTCCCTTGGAAGATTTCTTGTTCCAAAAGGCCTTGGCCTTTGTCTCTGCTGCGAAGCCTGTAACCTTGGATCCCACCTATATTATAGGAACGTTGTCCCTCCTGAGCTTTGTCGACTATGAAACCTCAAAGGTTTCCTCGACTTCCTGATCCTCTTTACAGGGTCCTTGCACACAACTATGCTATCCATCCTAAGATTTTCCGCTCGAACCTCTAAGGGATTCGACCCTTTTCTCTCCTTTCAAAGGGGAATTTGGTGCCCTCTTGGAAACCTCCTGCTCAAGCACTCCTTGCTGAACAAACAGAGTATTCAACAAATCTGTGAGTGTCTTTCCTGTGACACTTCCCTTAGAACTCGAAAGAGAGTTCTCCTCGGTGCACTCCTTGCACTCACTCGATGTCCTCCTGGCAGAGCTTCTACATAATCTTCATTGACTTTTTTATCTCTGTGCCTTCCTCTATAATGTCCCCCACCTCTTAGAGAGGTGATGAGGAGACTTTGTGGCCTGGGCACCCCCACTAGGTCATAGTCTCACACTGAGGGGGGGAAAGTCAAGAAGTTAAAAGTTATATTTTTGGGTTGACTTAAGAAAGGAAAAGGATAAAGGAGTAAAAGATAACTCAACAGAAGAATAGAAGATTAACCCTGTGAGTTAACCTAACTCAACAAAGAATTAGAAGAAAAAGTATAAGTAAGAGGCTGGGGCGCACCTATTACTCATTCTGGTTTTGGATTAGCATTTACTATTGCTCTTGAGCATTCAGTTTGGGGGTTTTGCTGTACAAACCCTTGTGAGCAACTCAGTGGTGAAATATCCACTCACCTTGTTCCGCATCTTGGTCTCGAGGATGAAAGACTCCTCCACACCATTCTAGTATCAGTTCATATCCATCTAGTGCTTCAGAAGGTAGCAGGCTGTACTGTTCTTGTGTTTCCAGCAAGGGCACACCATCATTTAGAGGGAGGTTCGATCCAACTTATCCTGAGGGCCTGGGGCCATTCCGAAAATTGGGTTTTGTTTTCCGGGGCAGGACCATCAGTTTGAGGGATTTTCTGGAGGGTTATCATCATTCTACATTTGTATGCAGATTGGGACTTCTTGGAGCCATAGGGGATGTCCTGTGATTCAGTAAAACTCAGATCTAGGGAGATCTGCTTGAGATCTGAGTCTGAAACTTCTCCCACAGGATTCTCATAGCCCAATCTATTTTCTTGGAGAGTTTTAGAGCATTTGGAGGCCTCCTTCATCAGGGATGAACCATCTAGGGTTTCAGTCATATAGTGGGGTGCACCATTCAGTGGAGAATTCAGATTTACAGGGTTTGAAAGTAGATTTGGGAATTTGGACATCTGGGTTGTCCTTACAGTTGCCTGATCTATCATTTGGCATATTTCTCGGGATGATTGGAAACTTTTTGTAGTAGGGAAAAATTATTGAGGGCTTCAACATTCTAGCAGGAAGTGGCACTTTCCATCTTGGAGGTTGAGCATTAGTATGGCTCAGATCTGTTTGATTCAGTCTTCATTGTATATCCAACATTTGGGGGCTTATTTTTTATTGTCGAGAGCATTTTGTAGCAGCTCATATCTATTACTTGTACGACCATCTGAGGTTTATGCCAGATCAGCCATCTATTGTATTGATCTTACATTGCTCATAATAAAAAGGTCAGATCTTTTCTTGTGCCTCTACATCTTGAATATATTGTGATCTCCATGTGTTGATGAATCTTGTATGCACTTAATAACTCAATACATTAGTAGTATTTAGTGATTCCAAGAAAGAATTTGGCTTGGGATCATTACATCCTCTGCACAGTCTTACCTCCAAGGTGTTCAAAAACCTTGAGGGCTCCTCCTTGAGTCAATGACTTCCTCTGGTGCCCCCTCCTGGCACATATTTGTCTAAATTCCACAGAATTCAGAAGTGCACTCTATGCATTGGCTTACAGAACCCGCAACGTTCTGTCATGCAACCTCTGTTGGAATATTGGTTGTTGTCATTGATGTCAACCCTAGTCATGGGTTTTGGACCGCAAGATTGATAAAGGTATTTGGACATGAAGGAAAATGCACATGCATATACAGCACCCATGAATGCATAGTATACATCGTGCTGTTTCCAATGGTATGTGACACGCCACATGGATCCGAGGAGAAATGAATTTTTGAAGATGACAAAGTGAATTGAAAAAGGAAGTACATGTAGGCCCTAAAAATAATTAAAGAAAATAATTACAAAATATGAAAGTGTCAGGTCGGCCCTAATGTTAAAAGGAAGTGACATAAATGGTATAAATAAATATCATTATACATTCATTTGATACAATTCGAATTTCAGAGGGAAGAAGAGGTAAAAGAAGGCCAGATTTCAAGGGAGGATGAAGTCTTTTGGTGATGTGTTCTAAGGTATGTTAATTTCAGGTCATCTTACCATTTTTGCTATAAATTTTTTTCTAGAACGATTCAGATGGTGAAATTGCTATGGTATTGAGAAGACATATCAAGGTACCTCTGGTAAAAATTTCATCTCTTGATTCGCTATAATTATAGAGATACACTCTGTGGAATATAGGGTTTGTGACGTCCTGAAACTAGTCAATAAACAAGTGTTCTGGGTAAAACAGTCATAACTTTTTCATACAGACTCCAAATGAAGTGGGACCATTTCGATTGGAAATATTACAGACTTTAGTTTCTTGTGTGTGAGTTTCAGAATCAGATGTTAAATATTGAGCACGGGGCATGCTGTACAAGTTGGGTCTTTTGAACAGACCAGAATTGAATAAAGTCTACCATTCTTTCTATAACCTCTTTTTGGGGAGGATTCAAGGAGTGAAAATTAGAGGAGTTTTAGAGAATACATTGAGTAAGATTATCTACAGGATCAGAGTACTCCAAGAATTGAATAATTGCAGAAATTGAAGAAGTCTCAAAAAGCATTATCAGGTTCTATGTGATGATTGGTTGATGGTAATGATTTAATGTAAAGTTTTATTATCTCTCATATATTATTGGGTGGAAGGAAGGGGCAAGGATAGAGAGTTCAAATCTATCTTGATATTGGAGGATTGTATCTTCCTCTTGGATATTTATCCCTCCCTTTACATTTGGAAGCTATAGCTACCTTTGGAAGTCATTACTTCCCTTGAACAAAAACTATTGATTATTTCTCATATATTGTGCATGGTGTATTGTGGTGTA
>JASDQU010100671.1:433153-449060 GCA_032191745.1 Picea mariana
AGTACAGTTTAACCACTGGAAGGAAGATCCTATGCAGAAATGGAAGGAAACATTCCAAATGGGATTCCACCATTTAATGGAAGCAATTTTGAATACTGGAAAAATAGAATGGAAACTTACTTGAAATCTCTTGGGGCAGATGTTTGGATCTCAGTTGCTTCAGGATATAATGCTTCAAAGAAACCAAAGACTGTAGCTCAGAAGGAAGAAAAAAGGAACAACAAACTGGAATAGATACCATCCTGGATGGATTGACAGATTCAGTGAAATCCAAGGTGGGATCATGTGCATAAAAAAAATATCTTTGGGACAAACTACAAGAACTTTATGCAAGGGAAGAAGCGGAAGAAGAAGAAGAAGTTGAAGATGATTACAACATCTCAGATTTCAAAGAAGAAAATAGAGGTCAGTTCTTTTTCTTCAATTGTGAAGGAGTAGGTCACGTTGAATTTGAATGTCCTCATCCAACGATTGAAAGAAGTGACACTGAAGAAGAAAATTCCAATGAAGAAGAAGAAAATTATAAAGAAAAAATTATTCGATGAGAAGATGAGAATCTTAAAAAATTGAAGCATGTTGAGATTGAAAATAGCAAGCTCAAAGACATGCAAAGAAAACTAAGAAGTGAATTGGTTAGTTGTGAAAAGACAGTTGTAAGCTTAAAGAAACAATTAGAATACTTTCAGAAATTGAGAGAAGAAACCATTTCCTTGAAAACTCTACTTGAAGAAGCAAGAAGAATAGCAGAAGTAAATAAGGTCCAAATGATAAAGAAAGAAGAAGATTGTGAGAAACTTGAACAAGAAGTTGTCTCATTGAGGAAGAGCTTAAGAAACTCTCAAGTGCCAAAAGACTTAACACATCTTGGATGCATGGGTGAAACTTCATACAAAGAAGATGCAAATACCAACAAGTAGGTTGAAGAAAGAGCTACATAGACAGTTGATGAGAAGTGGACCAGGATACCAAAAAGAAGGAATGATTACAAAAGAGATGAATATCCAAGAAGACCTCCTACCTTCAGAAATCAAAGAAGCTCCAATCAGTATCAAGGAAACTACAGAAGAATAGATCATGAACCCAGATGGACTACATCACAAAGAAGCCCACTTACTCCAAGGTATCAAAATTTCTTTCTTGGTCATTGTTATACTTGCAAAAATTTTGGACATAAGGCAATTCATTGCAGAATCAATGAAAGGAACAAATACGCAAGAAACATGAATGGTGTAAACAGAAGATATGAAAATAATTGTGGATTTGTCAACATAAGTTATAATTCATTTTACCCATTGATGGACAAAAATATTGTATGCTACAAATGCAATTATCTTGGTCACAAAGCATGAGATTGCAGATATATGAATGAAGATGTGCCTATGCCAACCACAATATGGAGAAGGAAAGAGATTCCAAACAATGAAGATTGTTGAATAACATTGACCGCTGAAAAATGTAAAGAAGAAGATGAATGGTACATATACAGTGGATGTTCTTCACACATGACTGGGGATTAAGACAAATTCATCAGCTTGAAGAGAAAGGGTGGAAATGTTGCATTTGGAGATGACTCATCTGCCAAAATACTTGGAGAAGGTGTAGTAGAGCTTGGAAGAAAAAATTTAAAAGAAAAGAATGTTCTATTGGTTGAAGACTTGAATCATAATCTACTCAGTGTTAGTAAAATGTGTGATCAAGGATACACTCTTACGTTTGATTCCCGAAAATGTAAAATCAAAGAAAATAACTCAGGAAGATTGGTTGCAAATGCAACAAGAAGACATAACAACATATACATCCTAGACATGAAGAAGAGAGAGAAGACAAAATCCACACAAAAGGATTCTAAGGAAGAAAACGTCCCAAAGACCAAAAATAAGGATGAAGTATTATTGAGTGCCACATGTTTAGGGGGAGCAACCCCAAAGAAGAAGGTTACATTTTCCCATTAAATTCAGGGGGAGAAGTCACACCCTTTGCCATTGATGTCAAAGGGGGAGAGAAATTGGGATCATGATGATAGGGGGAGCATGAGTTTTGCCATCAATGAAAAAGGGGGAGATTGTTGAAAGATTGGTTGTTGTCATTGATGTCAACCCTAGTCATGGGTTTTGGACTGCAAGATTGATAAAGGTATTTGGACATGAAGGAAAATACACATGCATATAAAACACCCATGAATGGATAGTATACATCATGCTATTTCTGGTGGTATGTGGCACGTCACATGGATCCTCATGGTTGAGGAGAAATGAATTTTTGAAGAGGACAAAGTGAATTGAAAAAGGAAGTACATGTAGGCCCTGAAAATAATTAAAGAAAATAATTACAAAATAAGAAAGTGTCAGGTCGGCCCTAATGTTAGAAGGAAGTGACATAAATGGTATAAATAAATATCATTATACATTCATTTGATACAATTCTAATTTCAGAGGGAAGAAGAAGTAAAAGAAGGCCGGATTTCAAGGGAGGATGAAGTCTTTTGGTGATGTGTGCTAAGGTATGTTATTTTCAGGTCATCTTACCATTTTTTCTATAACTTTTTTTCTAGAACGATTCATATGGTGAAATTACTATGGTATTGAGAAGACATATCAAGGTACCTCTGGTAAAAATTTCATCTCTTGATTCGCTATAATTATGGAGATACACTCTGTGGAATATATGGTTTGTGACCAGTCCTGAAACTAGTCAATAAACAGGTGTTCTGGGTAAAACAATCATAACTTTTTCATTCAAACTCCAAATGTAGTGGGACCACTTCCATTGGAAATATTACGGACTTTAGTTGATTGTGGGTGAGTTTCATAATCAGATGTTAAATATTGAGCGCGGGGTAGGCTGTACAATTTGGGTCTTCTGAACAGACCAGAATTGAATAAAGTCTACCATTCTTTCTATAACCTCTTTTTGGGGAGGATTCAAGGAGTGAAAATTAGAGGAGTTTCAGAGAATACACTGAGTAACATTATCTACAGGATCAGAGTACTCCAAGAATTGAATAATTGTAGAAATTGAAGAAGTCTCAGAAAACATTATCAGGTTCTATGTGATGATTGGTTGATGGTGATGATTTAATGTAAAGTTTTATTATCTCTATATATTCTTGGGTGGAAGGAAGGGGCAAGGATAGAGAGTTCAAATATCTCTTGATATTGGAGAATTGTATCTTCCTCTTGGAGGTTTATCCCTCCCTTTACATTTGGAAGCTGTAGCTACCTTTGGAAGTCATTACTTCCCTTGAACAAAAACTATTGATTATTTCTCATATATTGTGCATGGTGTATTGTGGTGTATTGGTGTAACTCTTATACTATTGTTCATTGCTCATTGGATATAATTGAATGGTTTAAGTATAAGTTGAAAAAGGTTTTTAAATTGTACTTGATACTAATTCACCCCCCTCTCAGTATCAACAACCTCTTGCATGAAGCCACAAAGAACTAGACGTAAAATTAGTAAACCCACAGATAGAAAAATCTATCTATCTCCTGCAGATGGAACTTAACATACATCTACAGCATGAATGAACACACAATATTCATAAACAAACATCGAATAACATGCAGGAAAAAATGCTCTTATTGTATTAATATGAAATGCCTCTTTATAATGTGTTCGAGCTCAGACTGCAACAGAGTCTCGACTCTCTCTTCTCTAACCTATTCTCTCTATTCTACTCTCCCTCTCTACATACTTTTATGACTAATCCTACAGATACAAAGGATATTTTTACAAAAGGGGGCTCCTCGAGCTCTTCCCTCCATCTCACCAACTCTCATTAATTTACATTCAATTACATTGAATGGCTGTCTAGTCTGAATCAGATCTAGATCTCATCCTTACAACCATTTAAGACAACGTTTATCTAAAGCTTCTACACATGCATGGATTTTGGATCTACCATCCTTACAACATTTAATACAATTTTTCAAAATTTGAAAAACAAACGAGAAGGCTACACCTCTCTCCTTAAATTGAATGCACGCTTGATGTGTTGGCTAGCTGGCGCGTAGCTGTCTTGGAGCGATGCTCCTGCATCAATTGATGTTGCATCTAGAAGAGAAGGCTAAGGTGATGGACATTGGAGTGCATATATGTTTCAGTAAGATTGAAGTACTACACAAGAAAGGTCTCCCTGTACTATTAGTACTCAATGACAAGCTAATCACTCTGTCAGATTACAAACAAAAGATCAGTGCAGAGGCAAATGATAGTTCCAAGTTTGTAGGGACACATGGAAGCATTACTGGTAAATATTTCCTAGAGACACTACAGTTGGACTTAAGTATCCAGCATGAGATAAAACATATCTTCATCACCAAGCCCACTTTTTCCAAGTATACTGAAATGGATGAGATATACAGAAAGTTACTCAAGGTTTCCATCCCAGGTAAAAAGATATGGGAAGATCTATGTTCTCTACTTGAGTAAAGATAATTTTGAAGCTTGATTCAACATGGATAAGTTAGCCAAAGTCAAAGATATGAGTCATCAACTACTTCCACACAATTAGCACCAAGGATTCGAACAAATCAACATAATTCCTATATTTTGTAATTTGAGATCTAATTAGTTAGATATTTCCTCCATAATATCCTCGTCATTTATGACAGGATATGATGTAAATAATTTTATAAATACTTCTTCCTTCGAAGTATTGAGGGTTGATTTTTTCACCCAAGAGCTATTGTGTAATTTTTTCAAAGGATCGACCAGTAATAAAACATGCTTATTCACAGGATTCTTGTGTCAGATTGTTGGTGATGTCTCTCTCTCTCTTTGTTGAATGTTTTCTTTTCTCTCTGATCATTTAGGTATTTCAAATTCTAATCATTTAAGGGAATTCAATAGAACATAATTTATTTTGTATACTCTGTCTCTGGTCTTTTAATGATCTATATGTTTTCATCTGAAATTGAGTAAGGGAATTCTTAACTGCTCTTTTCTTAGTGGACTTACCCTCTTGTTCTATCTTATTCATCTCCTTTAATATCAATAGATCCAATAGTTTTACTATCCTTCCCTGTGAAGAAAATCTCATAAAAATATGAATCTGATCCTCATATTTAATACAAACCCCATAGCCCAATGAAAAACTAAGAATTCTTTCAACGAACTATTACAAAGAAACAAACAAATTTATAATTTCATAACTAGCCTAAGATTCAAAAACTTAAACAAATATAAATGTTATAGAGAGATCCCTCTCTGAAGTTGGCAGGGCTAGATCCCAGCTTCAAAAGTGGTTTTGATAGTTATCTCTGTCAATTTCTTCTACCCTGCGACAAACTCTGGAAATTACAGAGTGTTAACATAAACAATTGTCTGAATTGGTTAGATAAGATCATCGTAATGGAGATGCCAATGTTATATAGAGGGAAATTGATTTAACATATGGTTTGAAAGATGGACAGGCAAGCAAATTCACCCATTTTATTCAGTTAATTTATATTATATTAATGTGATTGGAGGTGTGTTGTTTCAGATACTTTGCAAGTTATTTAAATATGTTTATTAACTGAAAATGCATCTTTTACATGTCTGGCATATTGCAGTTCAAACACCACAAGGCTATGTGGTGCAATGGTCTTAAATTTCTCATCAAATAGTTGGATGAAACCAGGAAAAATCCTGATAGTGGGATAACTATAGTATTCTAGGTCACTAATGTTTCCTCTAGAAGTGGAAAACATCCCTGAGAATCTGAAAATAGATATTATGGGTATTTGGATGATATAATTGAGTGTGAATTTAATTCCTTCAAAATATTTCCGTTCGATGTCAAATGGCATAGGTTATGAATGCATGATCATGATGAGAAAATACATGTTATTCAACATGCCAATGGATTTTAGATGATTAAAACAATGATGTTTGAAAGAGGACATGATCGCTATATTTTTCCAAGCCGATGTGAACAAGTCTTTTACTCAAAGGTTCCAGGTGAGAGGCATTGGTCATTTGTTGTTAGATATGATCCAAGAGGAAGGCCATTAAAGTATACTATAGAGGAAGAAGATGATATTGAAGAAGAATATGATGTGCCAGAGATAGAGCATGAATATTGGTTCACATATGGAGAATATGAAGAAGATGAATCAGACGTAGGAGACAATGTAGTTCTTGATGATGATGTCGATGAAGATATGTTAAAAGATGACATTGATGACGATGATGATATTGTCAATCCTTTCAACACCATTTCTAAACTGGATGATGATACATATGTCAAGTTTGATGAAGAAGAAGATACAAAAGAAGCATGATTCATATGTTGAGTTGGATGAGGTATGTAACTATATATTTTATTTTGTATGAAATATTCTCTTTAAATTTTTTATTTATGTGGGTTAATTACATGTTTTTAAGTTTTATACCATTTTTTTTTATCCTATGTTACATGTTGTTTATTATGTCAAACCCGGAAATAGTGTCCATAGCATACGTGCTAAACTAAAATTATCATTTACACACTCAAAATTTCATTTACCTTAATTAATTTTTGTTTCTGTAGTTTCTATCCATGATTACTATGTTGCTTTCTATGCACGATTACTATGTTGCTTCCATTTATTTTCTATTTTATAGATTGAGTATTGGGGAATTGAGAGTGATGTGAGGGGGAGGGGAGGGTCCATAAGATATTCCACCTTCATGTGGTTGGCCTTGTTTAGTAGAGAATAAATTATTCTTGAAATCAAGAGAAGTTTATTCATTTTTATACCATCATCGTTGTTGTTCTAGAGTCTATACTTAAGGCTTAGAAGTACAGTGTCTAGGCATCCAAAAGTGGGTAAAGGGTAGAGAAAAGAGAAACATCAACCTTCAGCAATGGAAACTAGGGATGATTTCTGTGTTGGTGTTGTCTAGCTTCCAATTGTTCCTCGATGTTTATATCATGTTCAATCACTGCCCATAAACGTTTGAGTTCAACCCGGGTAGTGGCTGTTTTAAGAATAGTATCGAAAAGGTTTAGGGAAATGTGTGTTTGATTTGATAATATGGGTTCGATGTTGGGCTGTGTTGGTACAGGGACAGTCATGGAGTAACAGTAAAATAAGAAAACCTCAGGGGGAGTTTGGGTGCTGTCTCAATTCGGTCGTATAAAAGAGAGTTTACGGTTTCAGGAATGAAAAAGGAATGCAAATCAAAGGCTCTTTCCTGTAACTAGGTTATATTTTAATAAAATGTATGAGGTGGGAGAAAAAATTTAGATGTCTATCGAGTAAGGCTCCTATCAAGGGAGAATCTCACATATAAATAGAAGAAGAAAAATGTAAAGAAATAACCCGATGAAGCATAAAATATATATAGAATTCTGAAAGTGTTGACTGGTCTTATACCTGCTGATAGATGGTACAGAGGAAAAACAGTAAACAATATAGAAAATCAAAATTCATTCACTATAGTAGAGGTTGCACTAAATTATAGCGAAGCATTCATCAGATACGAATATGAAATGAAACAAAATATGAGATACAAGAAAATAAACTCATAACACAGTCGTGACGGAATTGATAATCTTCAGATTTGCTTTATATTAACTCTCAAAATGTAAAACCTCTGTTACAATCGACACAAAAAGGTCCAACCCTTTTTCTTTCTTTCTATGGTATATTTATACAGTTTTACCATAAGATGGAATCTCAATCGTTGCAAAATTTTTAGTTATGATAGGGAGGAGAGCAATCGCTCCATTTCTTCTTCTCTGTCTTTATTAGATGCCAGAAGCTTGTCCTCATGCATGCTCGTTACAGGTGACACATCTTTCAACCAGCTAAGATATCAGCCTTGACGGTTCTGCTTGACAATTGGCTTCAAAAGAGTAACAATCTTGGGCTAATTGCGGCAACCTGTGTTCCATCTGTCTGTCTATGCGCATAATTGCGCACTTGGTTTAATCATACATTTATCTATTTGGACTATGTCTGCCATAGTCACTTGTGAGATATCGGCTAAATCTCTTTCCTCTTTTTCATTTAAATCAAGTGAGATTTTTTCCATATTCATTTGAATCAATGCCTCGACATTACCTCCGCTATCAATGCCTAGCAGATTACCATCTATAGAACTAAAAGCCTCTTCTAAGGATTTCGTTATGCTCTTGGCTTGCAGCTTATCTTTTGAGATGATGTGTTCCCATTCTTTTAATAGAAAGTTTCCTCTGGTATGCTCCGAAATGGTAAACCTGGGAGTACTTCCTGAATCCCTGTTGTTTGTAGCTATCACAACCTCTTGAAAGGCGACCCGTGTTGCTCCAAATTCTCTTTCTCTAGAAGATAAATTCTCCGAAACTTGATTAACTAGCAAACAATTGTCCTGAATCACCTCTACCTTGATGAGTAAATTTCATTGGGCCATAGAGACTCTGCTCCGAATCTCCATCGCCTGGGATTGGAACATCCCGATATTTATCACTTTACTTTTGGCGATTTCCACTCTAGCTTGTAGCTGTTCGATCAAATCTTTTTACTGGCCCACCTGCATCTGACCATTCTGAACCACCAGCTATGATTGTTCGAGCTTAGTCTTGAGCATATCTATCTCACTTTTATCGGCCAACCTTGCTTGCTCTATTCCTACACTTGCCTGGTCTTTGGCAGCCTCCGCTGCTGTGGCTAGTCTGGCTTCTAGGGTCTTGATGAGGCAATTTTTTTGCTTCAACTATTTTTTCAAAACCCCGACTGAAAATTGGTTCACTGTGGCATATGCCCCTAATGTCCCAGCTATTTTCGTTGCGAACTGTTCATTCTTCTTGTCCTTCCCATCAGTCATAACTTTGTATTTCTTGACTGTCAATTCCCTTTCCTGATAGAATTCTCTCTTTAACACTGCCTTTCTCTTCTTATCGAAGAAGAACTCATTTGGAGGGAGTTCTTCCACCCTTATAGGCCTCAATTCTTCATTTAAGATCCACCCTACATCAATATTTCCCTGAGTTGATTGCAAGGGAGTAACTAATGTGATAGGATCTCCGATTTTCTTTGCTGATTGTCACGGAGTAGTAACCGGAGTCTACTTCTTCGGCAGGTCGGGAGTCTTTATCTTTTCTTTCGGACTCTTATTTTTCTCTCCCCTGTCCTAGTGTTTTTCTTGACCAGGAGTCACATCCTTGGAGCCTTCGGCATCTTTTTGTTTCACCTCCACTGTACTCGGATGCTCACCCCGTAATACTGCAGGAAGACAACTGCGTCAATGTTCTTGGAATTTCAGAATATCGGCCCTCTCTTCAGGTGCCAAGGTTTTTATTCGAGGTAAAATATCAGCATAAGATCTTGCGCCTCGAAAAATGTCATTCGAGGGCAAATTTTTATTTTCAAATCTCTTGAGTCCGCAACTGGCCAAATTATTACTCATGACCCTTTGTGGATCATGCTTCTTGAATTCAATAAGGACCAACTTTAGGTCTTCCAGGGCTACCGCCTCATCTTTAGCATGCCCGAAATCTAACAAAGAATATGAATTTAAATGAACAGGAAAAGGTGGCCATACCTTTTTTGAGAATCCCTTAAGCTCCTTTCTTATACCACTGATTACTGTTTGTCTAGCAACCCCACGACAAGCCAGCTTGTCAGGAATGAATAATGGCAATGCATACGAGGGAACAGAATCCCCGAAAACTATGAGATATGAGAATTCAGCTTCTACATACCAGTCATCTATGCTGCTCAAATTCGTCACTATACTGTCCGAGATCCTGGGTGGCAGGTGGCCAAAAATAGTGACATGCAGCGGTACCATCACCTAGTTGAAGATTTCATATACGAAATCTGTCGCTTTGTTTTCCCACAATTTTGAATGATAGATGTGGGTGGGCTCATCCTCTGCTGGAGTCCAACTCCAGCTCATTAAGGGAAATGGTGTTAGAAATCACACGGTGTCCATAATGAATGCAGACATAAAAAATGAAGAAATATTTTCGCTCTCTTTCTGCACCCGATACTCTGTAACCCGACTGGTCAAGCTATCAGACAACATTTTCGCCCAGTCGAAGGAATAACCTTCGGTGACTCGATGTATTAGAGGTACCCATTGAAGAAAGAAATGTGAGGTGTCCTCTCTCCCATATAATTTGCATGTCATCATAGCTACATACTTGAATTGTGGTTCCAAGGAAGCTATTGAATATATACCATGACTGTCTGCCCTAAACTTCGCAGGGCGCGAAACCCAATCTCTTATTAAGCTAGACATAGTCTTGTCATACTGCACACATTCCTTTTGTTTGAACTCTTCCAAGAATTCGGCATCATATGTAAGGTCGGATGCTGTGGGAAACTTGTACATAGCTTGCAGATGTTCAGGTTTGAAAGTCCTGATGGTGACCTTCTGCTCATTCATGATGGTTCTGGTTGGTATGTCCACATGGTCTAATGCCCATCGGACCATATCATAATAGGGGAGAAATCGTGGCTTGGTCGCTACTTTATGCATTCCTAATTGAATGATGATCTTATATTTGGTGGTTATGTCGTCTTTTTCGTTGTCACTGGAATCATCAGAATAATCCACTAATTCGGCCTGCAGAACATCAGAAACAAATGACCAGTTCGGGACAGATTCGACACTTTGAGTTGAAGTATCAGCGATGTTGTCCGAACCTTGTCCCGAAACCTCAACGATGGCTTTAGATGTTTTTCGCGGGGCCATGACTGGAGATCCTACTTTAGCTCTTATGCGATAAAAATATGTATACATACAAAAGTTAGCTCGCTGAGAAAGTGTGCTCTGCGTAATATAGAAATGAACTTGTTGTAACGAATAACAACTCTATATATTTTAAAACTCGGTACTTTTTAGAAAAAATCTGTCAAATCATGTTTAGAAGTAAATTTAGTAATAAAAACCCAATCTTTATTTGTCGATTCGCCTTATTTCTAATTAACGCCATAAATTTTGGCGGTTCGAAATGTTAGTTGGCGTAAGGAAGAATTAAGACTGCTTCGTAAACTGTGCAAGCATCAAAACACGAAAGATATTGGTTTAGCTTAATTAATCCGGTTTTACCGAAGTTAATTAATCTTTCAGTACTCGTTGTATCGGGAATTTTTTCTTTAACCCTTTGAACCTCTAACACCCGAAATTGCGATGATTGACTTTGGTTAATAAAAACATAATTGTGATTAGGTGCTTAATTAATTATGTAATTATTTATATTGCCATCTCATGACTCGGAGCTTCGAAGGTCAGTTTCCGGGAAGTTTTCATGTTGAGCTGCGAAACCGCGAGATCGCGACAATACGTTTTAATTAAAAGGGAAGATAAACTTGGATTAAGTGTTTAATTAATTATGTTCATATCTTTATCGTGACTTCGCGAGTCGGGGCTTAGACAGTGTAGCTTTTTAAAGAGAAAACGCCGAGTGGCGAATTGCCGAAAGAACTTAACCATGGCTTAGCTTTTACCTTTAACCTTGACACGAGTTACTAAAATAAGGATTTCGTGGTTTCGGCTATCAGAGTTATGACAATAAGACTTTTGGGTTTAGTGAATGCCGAGGCACGAAAACCGATGATGTTTAATCATGATTTAGGAAAATTTTACTCCCGTTACTGCCTTGGGTAAAATTTTAAAGCGATTTCGCCGTTTCATTGCTTGGGACTTGTGGACTACGTGATCTATAACATCCAACCTACGAAATCCCAAGGTAGAACAAAAAGGGGAAAAATTTGATGAAAAGTAGAACTTGCCTCGAGAGTACAATAATTATCGCTGCTTGCGTGATAAGACTTCAAAGATTTTGAAACCACAGATGGAAAATATGAAAACCATCTTTCGATTTCGAGCATTAAGACATGAAATTTGAGACGGGCTAGAAAAAACAAAGGTGGCTCCAACAATTGTAAATGTCATCATTATTGTCATAATATTATAGAAACGATGTAGGAAAATGTGTCTCGAATGAATTTTAAAGGAAACAACTAAAATACATTGTAGTAGGAGTAGACATGGGCAACCATGACCTGTGAATGGGGCTAATTTTGAAATGTTTTCAAACTATTTCTGTATGCATTAAAATTTGACATGGATATATTGTTCGCATGCCTTGACAATATGGGAGGGTTTCTAGACTCAAATATCACTCACACACCCACTCTATATATTGATCAATATCTTCCTCATTTAGTTTGACCTTTCTCAGATTAATGTGATGCATTGAAATCCCAACATACCCATTGTCATGGACACGCTCTTTATATTCATCATCTATGTCATTCCAAACCAACATGATGCCAATTAGGCCCATGGTTTTGGTCGTGGAAAGAAGAAGGTGGTAGATGTGATTTCGTATTTAAATAAATGACATTGAATCTTGTGCGATTAATCAAGTACTTTTTTATCGATGTTATTGCATTCCCTTGTAGTACTAGATGATGGGATTTGCGTCTCACATGAGTTTTCAAGGAAACAAATAAAAGACATTGTACTAGGGATAGACATGATGGGAAGCAATAACCTATGAATGGGGCCAATGTTGAAATTTTTTCAAGTTGTTTCTGTATGCACTGAAATTTGACATGGATAGACTATTCACATGCCTTGATGATATTGGAGGGTTTCCAGACTCAAATATAACTCATGCACCCACTCTATATATCTTATCTTGTCCTTGTTTTGTTTGAACTTTCTCATATTAATGTGATGCATTGAACTTCCAACATACCCATCATCATGGTCGTTCTCTTCATATTCATCTTCCATGTCATTCAAAACCAACATCATTCCAATAAGGCCCATGATTTTGGTTGTGTCTAGAAGAAGGCGATAGATGAGATTTCGTATTTAAATAATGATTTCGTACTAATATTCTTTATGGAGAAAAAAAGTACTTAGATGAGAGAAAAAAAAAAGATAAGAAATAACTGATTTCGTATTTAAATAAATGAGATTTTGTATTTAGATGAGATTTCCTATTTAAATAATGATTTCGTACAAGAAATAACTGATATCGAAGCTTGTGCGATTAATCAAGTACTTATTTATTGATGTTATTGCATGCCCTTGCAATACTAGATGCAGGGATGTGCGTCTGGGTGTTGCTAAAATAACAATACTTGTTTTTCTTTAATACTATAACAATATAGAAAGGTAAACTAGATGTAAATAAAAAAAAGTATAAAATCCTACAAGTACATAAGACAAGTAGGGCATGCCAAGATCCCATAATGCATATTACAACTTCAAAATTTAGTTAACATAACAAGTAGTACACAATTAAAACATAATAATAAGTACATGTAATCCTTATCTTATTGAAATCCAAGAACTGATCCATCAATTCTCTAGATTCCCATGATCCAATCATTAGTCAATAGGGGGAAATCACACCCAAGGGTTGATTTTCCACTCAAATTATGCTTTACATGACTAGGATGCATGATTGTCATCAAGAAAATTCCTTTTATCACAAAGTTTGGTATTGAAACCTCTTTCTCTCCTTGCTTCATCTTGGTTGAATTACGACACTTCTATAGATGTAGTCCCCAATAATCATCCTTGACATGTCCTCTATGGTTGTAATAGATTTAGAAAGGACTTTATTTTTCTTCAATGCACTATGTTTATGCTTAGGTAATTTGGAGTTAGTCTTCTATTACATAGTATTTCTATTTCTTTCCAACTATTTCTATAAACCAATATGCCATCCAAATATAACACTATATATTACCCAAATGTGGGTGAAATATGCCTTTGATGATTCTTATTCAATTTAGTTGAAACATTAGCAATTCCAAAAGTCATGAATAACCACCAATGTTTCTCACTAAATGATTTTAGTCAACACAAGAAACCAACCACTACACTATTTATTTATTTATTTATTTTATTTATTTTTTTGTCTTTGAAGGAATATATAAACTCCATACCATGCTATGGAAACTACCCTTTTCCTAGGAGGCCGCCATGAGTTGGGGTAATCTATTTTGAAAATTTTCCTATGACTTGCACCTAGCCCCACCCATTTTTGTAAGAAAAAGTGCACACAAACACAAGCATGTCAATAGATATATTTAAACATTGGTGTGGGCAATAACAATAGCTTATTATCATTGACCTGAAAATCCATTGTTGACATAGATCCCATATTTGGTCTTGAGAGTTTTTACTAATAATGAGAAGGGTTCATATGTACTCATTGATAAATAAAAGTTAGGTCAATATTGCTAAAATGTTTGGCTCCTTTCAACTAATTTATGAGATCATCAATCTTGGGTAGCGGGTACCAATATTTCACATCGGTCTTGTTCAATGATTTTTAATATGTGCATAATATCCATTCTTATTGTTCCTTTTTGGGTACAAGGATAAATTGAGTACCACAAGGAGAAGTTCCGGGACTATCCTTACCATCCTAAAGAAGCTTTATTGATTTATTCTAGATCTATAAACTGTTATGCAATATGCATAATAATTGGGAAGTGAAGAACTTGGAATTAGATAGATCTTATGTTGTATTGTGTGGGGAATAGGTAGACTTGTAGGTTCTTCAAAAACATCCGAATAGGAGTTATATGCTATCCTGAATATCTGAAGGAAGGATATTCCCTATGTTATCTCCTTTGGCTTGTTGGACAACAACAAGTACTACTAAGAACTTATGGAGATTGACCAATTTTATTGTTTGCTTACCAGAAAGTAAAGGAGTGTTGGGCAATGAGAAATAGAGGTGAGTTTGTATACTTTACCAATATAAGTTTATTTCTTTCACATGGAACTTAATAGTTTGGATATTAAGTAACTCGATAGTCTCATGTCATATAATATTTAAGTATATCTCTAAATTTTTTCAAGTATAATAATTATCTAGAATAAATGATGTTGGTCGAGTCATTGCACAATTTTTTTTGTAAGCATAGCTTGTTGGACATGGTACATTCTCAACTATGATATTTGTATGATTGGAGATCTCATTAAACATAGGTTGAAAGTATTCCAGGGAGGAATGCAAATATACTCATCCAAAACAAAGAAAAATGTCAAATTGACCATGAATGTGCATTTGAGCAAAAAGTGGTTTACAAAGATGAATTGATTATGGTAATACCCATGAAATTGTTCTTGCATGGTTATATCTTTCAATGCTTGACAATAATTGGGAATCCATGGCTCCAGTGTGTCTATAACTTGAGGATGCACACCACTCACATAATGGAAAATGAAATTCTATTGAGGGCCAAATAATTTGGCATCATAAGCCACTCACTCTTTAAGTCTACGAGGACTCAAGTCACCAATTTACAATGAGGAACCATAACATAGATAATTATAGGGGGATGTTGGCTTAAAACATAGGGATTGTAGGAAATTTCTTCATCCTTAAAAGCAATGATCCTCTTTGTTTTCCTAAATTCATTTCCATCAAGTGCGTGAAGAATGAGCTCTTGACCATTGCCATCAATGACAACACTTTGAGGAAATTTTCATTATATTTTAACATATGTGCAATGCTACGTCTCTACCCTATGGAATAATTAAAATAACGTTAAAAGTAGTGGTATTTCACTTGCGTCGAAAACGACTCCCACTTATTCTACACCTCTCAAGTCATTTCACAAAGTCAGACTAGAGTCAAGCTCAATAGGGTCTTCTTTCCCCGCTGATTCTACCAAGTCCATTCCTTTGGATGTGGTTTCTCTAGATAGTAGCTAGGGACAATGGGAATCTCATTAATCCATTCATGTGCGTCATTAATTGGATGAAGAGGCATTTGGCCGCTACCTGAAGAGAGTTATAGTTACTCTCTTCGTTTGCCCGTGCTTGGTTGAATTTCTTCACTTTGACATGCAAAGTACTAGGCATAAATCACATTGCGTCAACATCCACAGGGACCATCACAATGCTTTCTTTTAATTGAACAATCAGATTCCCCTTTTCCGTACCAGTTTTAACAAGGTTTAATATT
>JASDQU010100671.1:457272-494689 GCA_032191745.1 Picea mariana
ATATATATATATATATATATATATATAGATATACCATAGAATTGAAGAATCTTTTCAAGTGACATGCCCTAGCAGGTGGCTAGGGGTGTGTTACAATGTGGTATATGAGTTTGAAAAGAGCATAATTTTGGTAGCATGCCCTGACCCTAGGATGGCGGGGAACACTACAAATTGGTATCAGAGCTTAGAAAGAGTGGTTCTACCAGGTAGCATGGCCCGACCTGGGTGGCCATGGTCGTTACAAATTGGTATTAGAGCTCCAGTTTCAACACTGAGCTTGGATGGGCTGTGTAAGAGGAAATTAAGCAAAATTTTTAGAGGGAATTGTTGTCAAAATGGACAAAATTCGAATTTTGGAGCATCTGTGAGTGACAATAGGGTGTTGAGAGCACCTTAACTATGGAAGAAAGATCAAAAGGTGTAGCATTTTGAAAAATATAGTAGAGGAGGAAAACCATAACAACCGTGGTATTGGGACACAAAGTTTAAATTTGAGCCGTAGGATCTGTTCGGGAGAAGGCAGACCCTTCACAACCGTCATATCTGAAAAAAGGAGCATGGTGGTTAAGTACCAAAGTCCTCTAGACTTCGCCACTCCCACTGTTTGAAGTTCTTTGTCGTAAAAGAGGAAAAATCCCTGGAGCTCCGAAGTTCCAGAGTGGATCTACACCATAGATCACTGGGAGAAGTGCTTGGCCATTGTATTTGGCCAAGGAAAGATCGAGGTTGTTAGATCAAGAAAATATTAGGAGGAGAGGCATAGTGGTGAAGATTAGATCCCAACCATCAGATCTTCCTGCAAGTGAATGTGAGTCGTAGATCTCACGGTAGTTCAGATTTTCAACACTCCAGGAGAAGCGAGTCCTCAAGCTAGCAGGAGGGAAATATGCAGAAGTCCCAAACTCCAGAGTTAATCTAGACCATTCGTGTTGGAGGAAATGTGTCCACAGATCGACCTATTCAAGAATTCAATGGTCAAGGGATTTATGGTGTAGTGTGGAGAAGTCTCCCGGAGTCCCGAAGTCCCAAAGTCATGAAGAAACAGAGTGACATGGCCTACTGACGTCACCTAGGGTGACGTGGACACACTTGATGCTTTCCACGTGTCACCGTGTTCCATGTTTTTCAAAGACCATTCGTGCTAGTTAGTATATGACATGTGTCATTCGTAATATAGGGCAACATGTCCATTCCTTGTTTTCTACCATGAAGCACTCCCTTGGTGCTTAGTTACTGATGAAGACTTCAAGACTTTTCCAATTCGACATTCGAAAGGAATGAAGTGTGATGAAGGTGAAACCCCTGAAGCTCCGAAGAGCGGAGTAAATCCTCACCGTTGATCAGGAGAGGACACGTGGTAGTAGATCCCATAGTCCAGAGACTTGGCACTTCAGAGGATTCAAGGCATAAGCAGTTGGGGTAGAGGAATCCCAAAGGTCAAAGTCCATCTTAGCCATTGATTACAGTGGACAAGTGGTGCCAGATCCCAACGTTTGGAGACTTGGTACTCCAAAGGAATTGAGTTGTAGGTTGCTTTGAGTCGATAAATCCCAAAGGATAGAGTTAATCTCGACCGTTGATCGAGAGATGATACGTGGAGGAAGGAGAGGATCTCCGGTAATTTGGCACTCTGAGATGTATGTGGAGAGGTTCTTTGGAAATCCTCGAATCCCGGAGTTGTGGAGAAAATTATAGTCATTGATCGGGAGAGGATACATGGCAGCAGATCCTGCAGTATAAAGACTTGGCACTCCATAAGGACTGAGAGTGTGGACAATCCGAAACTCCTAAATCCCAGAGTCCCAGAGTTGATCATGGTCGTTGGTTAACAAGAAGGCACAATCCATTGATTTGTTGTTTATGAGTTCATCGGTCCAGTATTCCAGTGGGTCTTTGGAGCAGCGCTTCAAAAACTCCCAAAGCCCAGATTCCTGTAATGGATATTAGTCATTCGATGCTGGGAAGACATGGACTATCAATCTATCATTGTTCACGAGTTCGCCAATTCGACACTCTGAGGGATTGGAAGTTTGGAGTTGAGAGAATCTTTGAAGTTCTGGAGCCCTGAAGTCTCGAAGCTCCAAATAATAACCTATCAACCTAGAACTTGGTCACATCCCGTGGTCACATGATATTGGGGGCCAAAGAAAAAGGGCTAATGCCCATAAATCGTTTTCAAAACAAATAGGGGATTAGAGAAGGAGTCTGTGGGGTCCTGAATTGTACATACATGCACCTAAATATATAAAGAAGGCCTCTGTTCCTTACGAGAATATCCAACATGAGTCCGAGAACAAAATTCATCTCCAGAAGAAGATCACCTATGCAAAGATTATCTTCACAAGAAATACAATTTTCAGATAGCCATGACTCTCTACCCAGGACTTAGATTTGTGCATGAAAGCAGGCGTTAAAAAGATATTGAACAATAGAATATAACTATTCACCCAATAATTGGACCTGAATAGTCAAATTATTAGGAAATCAACATAAATAAGTCTGATATATATTATTGAACCATAATGGTTCAAGTTTTCATGAAATTTTTGAGACAGTTAGCATGGCAAAGTTCTGTTGGCTGCACATTTTTGTAGAGTTAACAAATGTCAAGAAGAAAATAATTATCATAGAGTTTAGAGATATGGAGGATGCAAAAGAGGCTTACATTCAGGGATATGAGATTAGAGGAATGGATGTCAATTTTGGAGTTGAAGGAACAAACTCCAATGGACATGGAGAAGGAAAGGATGAAGAGATAAATCTGGTTGAGACCATCAGAAAATTACAGACAGATGTCTAGATTCACAAGGATGATAATGAAAGGCTTATGAAGGCCAAGAAACAATATGAAGATATCAACATGAAGTTAATACAAAGCTTGTAAAGAATTAAAAATAAGTTGGATTAGAGAGTGGCTCCAACAAATCAGGAAGCCATAGGACCCCTGAGGAAAAATGAAGATCCAAGAGTGATAACAGACATCACCATCACTCTCAAAGATAATCAAAAAGGAGGGCACATAACAACTCAAGTCCATCCCCTTCCAGGAAGCATAAGAGGTGTGGGTTTGATGAATTGAAAGGAGAAATGAACAAGATCAAACCTCCTACTTTTGATGGAGATCACAAGAAAGATGAAGATGTCGAGACATGGATGTTGGGAATGAGAACATATTTCCAAATGCATAATTATTATTCTCATGTATAAGGATGAATTTCTATTTATTAGCTGAAAGGAAAGAAATCCATGTGGTGGGACCAACTTGTGCAGGTGCAACACATTAAATATAAGAATGTGACTTGGAAGGAATTCAAGAAGTATTTTGAAAAGAAATACTTGACCAAGAGATATTATGACAAAAAGATGAAAGAGTTCTTTGAACTCAAAGTGGGTAGCATGAACATTGATGAGTATGAAAGGATATTTTTAGAACTGTTGAAGTATGTCTCCTTCATCAAGGATGAGAGAGTTAAGATCCATAGATACCTGAGTGGGCTGCCATCTTTCATTAGTGATAAAATTCAGTTTGATGATCCTAAAAATTTGGAGGAAACCATAAGAAGAGCCAAGTGCTTATATTATCAGCATAAGGGAAAGCCTACTTTCCAAAGATCTTGTGAAGACAAGAAGAAGTTCAGGAGGGAACAAAGGAATAAGGGGAAAAAACCACCATTTTTCAAAAATAGTCCTCAAGGAAAACCATCTTTTAGAGAGCACATAATGGATGAGGTCGGTGGGAAAAGGCCAAGGCAACCACCTATTCAATGTTGGGGTTGTAAGGGATATCATAAGTATAGATATTGTCCTCCCATACGTGACACAGTGAGAGCTATCCACAATGTACAACAAGCAGATACAATGGAGGACATGGGCATAAGTGTACCAAGGATCTATGTAGACCTGGACAACAAGAAAACAAAGTTGCAATAAAAAATGATTGAAGTAGAAGGTATGATCAAAATCCATGTCTTTACTATTTTAATAGATTTAGAAGCTAGTCATATCTATATATATCCTAAGGTAGTGGAAAAATTACAATTTCCAAGAAGCAAGCATGGGAAATCTTGGCTGGTGCAACTGGCTACAGGAGCCAAAAGAAAAGTTGTTGAGCTTGTTAAATCATGTTCAATGGACATGAATGGGTTGGGTACCAAGGTAGATTTGAACATCCTTCCCTTGGGTTCATATGAATGTATAATTGGTATGGATTGGTTGGACCAACACCATGCCATCTTATACTATCATAACAAGGAATTTACTTGCCTGAACGAGGAAGGGAACCCAGGAATAGTCCAAGGAATTCCTAGGGAAGTTATTTCCTGAGAGATCTCAACAATGTAGCTGAAGAAGTGTTACAAGAAGGGATGCCAAATATTTGTAGCTCATATGGAGGAAGAAACTAAGGATAAGATGACAAATAGTAAGGATCATGCAGTCCTAAAATATTTTGAGGATGTGCTTAAGGAGATATCAGGACTACCCCCAAAGAGAGATATTGATTTATCTATAAATTTGATGCCTGAAGAAGCTCCAGTATCCAAGACTCCCTATCGGATGAGTACACCAGAGCTGAAGGAACTGCCAATGCATCTTGAAGAAATTTTGAAGAAAGGGTATATATGCCCAAGTGTGTCACCTTGGGGTGCCCCAATTTTATTTGTGAATAAAAAAGATGGGACATTGAGATTGTGCATTGACTTCAGACAATTGAACAAAGTAACTATAAAGAACAAGTATCCTATTCCAAGGATTGATGATCTCTTTGATCAGTTAAAGGATGCAAGGATATTTTCAAAGAGTCATCTCATGTCTGGATACCATCAAGGATCATATATGGAGACATCAACAAGATTGCCTTCAGGACAAGGTACAATCATTATGAGTTCACAATGGTGCCATTTGGGTTATCAAATGCACCAACTGTTTTCATGTTCTTAGTGAATGGTGTTTTCCGGGAATACTTAGACAAGTTTGTCATTGTATATTTGGATGACATCCTTTTATATTCTGAGTCAGAAGAAGAGCATGCACATCACTTGAGGATGGTGTTACAAGTGTTAAGAGAGCACCGGTTGTATGTCAAATTGAGCAAGTGCTCATTTTATCAGAACTGAATTCACTATTTGGGGGATATCATATCTGAAGAAGGAATAGTAGTGGACCTTGAAAATATTGAAGATATTAAAGGGTGGAAAATACCTAAGAATGTGACAAAATTCAAACCCTTCATGGGTCTAGGTGGTTACTACAAAATATTCATTGCAGGGTTTTCAAGGATTGCTCTCCCAATCACTTCCTTGCAAAGGAAGGGGGTGAATTTTCAATGGACAACATAATCTGAAAAGAGCTTCCAACATTTGAAGCGGTTGTTAACTAGTGCTCCAATTCTGAGAATTGTAGATCCTAATGAGGATTTCATGGTTTGTAGAGATGCATGAAAAGAAGGACTTGGTGGAGTCCTCATTCAGAATGGTTTTGTGGTATGTTTTGAATCTAGAAAATGAAAGAGAATGAAAGGCTCTATGCCACTCATGATTTGGAGTTGGAAGCCATAGTGCATGCCTTAAATAAATGGAGGCACTATCTCATGGGAAACATATTTGATATGAGGACAGACCATAATGGTTTGAAATATTTGTTTGATAAACCAACTTTAAATGCCAAGGAGAACAAATGGTTCGAATTCTTCTATGAGTATGAATTTGATATCAAGCACATCAAAGGAAAAGAGAACAAAGTATGATGCACTTAGCAGGAGAGGGCATGAACTACATGCTACAACCATTGACATGTATCAAACTGATTTTAAAGGCATAATTTATGAGGCTGCAAAAGTAGATTTGCAGTACATGGAGTTAGTAACAAAATTACAACAAGGTAAAATGCAACAAAAGGTTGAAGATTATAAATTGGGAAATGATAAAATTCTCCTATACATAAACAAAATTTATGTACCCAATTCTCATGAATTGAGGAGTATGATATTGAAAGAGATGCATAATGTACCTTATGCTGGACACCCAGGATACCAGGAAATAGTTGTAGCAGTTAAAAGTCAATATTATTGGCCAGACACGAAGAAGGAAATTGCTGAGTACATTGCTAAATGTCTGGAGTGTCAAAATGTCAAGGCTGAGCATAGACACCAAGCTGGGTTGTTTCAGCCATTGACCATTCCTGAGTGGAAGTGGGAAGTGGTGACAATGGATTTCATCACCAAATTTCCCAGAACAAGAAAGCATCATGATTCTATCATGGTGGTGGTGGACAAGCTTACTAAATCCGCCCATTTCATTCCAATGAAGATTACTCACAAGGAAACGAATGTTGCTAATATTTATATGAGGGAAGTAGCACACTTTCATGGAATACCCAAGACAATTGTGTTTGAGAGATACCCAAAGTTCACCTCAAAGTCATGGAAGGGATTTTTCAAAGGCTTCGAAACAAATCTGAATTTCAGCACAACTTATCATCTCGAGTCTGATGGGAAAACAGAAAGGGTGAACCAAGTGATAGAGGATATTTTAAGAATGTATGTGATGGACAAACCATCAAAGTGGTAGGATTATGTACACTTGGTAGAATTTTCCTATAATAATGGGTACTAGGCATCTCTGAAGATGAGCCCATTTGAGTAGGTTTATGGCAGAAAGTGCAACACACCAATAAGATGGGACAACCCAACTGATAGAGCAGTGTTTGGGCCAAAGTTTTTAGGGAAATGGAAGAGAATATATTGAAGATAAAACAAAATTTAAATGCTTCCGAAGATAGGAAGAAAAGATATGATGAGAAGGGAAGAAATCATAGGGAGTTTAAAGTGGGTGATCATGTATTCTTGAAAGTGAAGGCCAACATAAGTTCCCTGAAGTTGGGAAACTGTTTCAAGTTGGCAACTAAATATTGTGGGCAGTTTGAAATCCTAGTGAGGATTGTACCAATAGATTATATGATTGAATTTTATGCATCTATGTATATTCATAATGTATTCCATGTATCATTTCTCAAGAAGTATATACCTAATGCTAAGCATGTGATTGATTAGAATGTGATTCAGGTGGAGCAAGAAGGCCCTTTTCAAGTGCTTTCAGTGTGCATACTAAACTAGAATATCAAGAAGCTCTGGAATCAAGCCATAGAGCTTGTAAAGGCCCAATGGACTTGGTATGGTCCTGATGACGAAAATTGGGAGCATGAAGACGCTATGCGGGAAAAATAACTGCATCATTTTGAAGATTTTTAAAATCTTGTTGATATTATGTAAATATGATGCACTGAGGAAAATGAATAAATAAGAGGAGGGGATTGTAATAACCCAAGGCAGAGCCCCTGCTGTATTGTAAACATGTTTTGTAGGCTAGTGAGCCAAGTGATTATAAGCTAGGAGGCTTATGTGATGTTTAGGCAAGATAGCCTAGATGCTAAAGGCCAGTGAGTATATTTTTGTATATTTAAACACTCATATCATTAATATAAAACATCGTTTCATGTAGACCGACCATAATAAAATATAATGGGGGACTAAACTCCACTAGGAAGGGAAATGGAGGGGATAAGAGCCTAGAAAGGGGGCTAAGCTACATGGATTATTGCCAAAGGAATAATATAATATTGTTCCTAAAGATTATGGTGAGGATAATTATTTTATCCTAAGTTCTTATGGGAAGGTGAATGAATCCCAAGTGGAGATAAAATGAGCTCCTAGAGAGCCATGTGTCATCCAGGATACATGAAAATATATGTGGGGAATTATTCTGTTTTGGGGAATCTCTTCCTCACACACTCAACCATTCATGCACTCAGTCATTCTCTCCATCATTTAACCTCCTCCATCATCAACCTTTGCAACTTGCACACACCTGTACTTGCTTGAGGGAGTACCCTTCCTTAACGGTTGGTTGTTTCTACCATCATCTATGCCATAAATGAGTTCTATTACTGCCATTGCCCTTACCCATTTGAATTAGGAGCTGGACAAAAGAAGCAGGTTATCAGGCCTATGGGTTTGAAGAGGCGGGTTGTCAGGACCATGGATTGAAGAAATAGGTTGTTAGGCCTATGAGAAAATCTCTCCAGGTGAGAGATTTTTGTGGAAGTGAATTCTCCTAGAGCAACCTTAGCAGTAGCTACAGAGATCTGAGAATTCTTGTCTAGCCTGTTCCTAAATCCCTCGAAGGGAGGTGGAGTAGCCGATGGACTATTGAACAATGAAGGTGTATACTTCCCGAGGTGGGACAAACATGTGGGGAATGAGAGGCTGTGAGATGTGTGCATAAGTTGGCTTGGGGGAGGGAATAATTCCTGATGTACTGTGCGACTTCTCGTAGTCTCATCCTAGCTTAGGAATCCCTTTTCCCTGGTGGAGTTTAGTCCCATCTTGAGGGTGACCCATTGCTGAGAGTGATGAATAATGTGGTCTAAGTATATGAGGTTCGTCGAAGGTTTGGACGTAGTTGGTGGAAATAACTTAAAAGAGAAGTATCAATTGTGTTAATGTCACATGTTGTGTTTAAGTACATGTCTGTTATTTATAAGAATTGCATGTATGTTTTACTATTAATTCCACAAGAATCTGTGTTGTAGAATAATGTTTATGTCTATTTAAATTTGGATTATATATATATATACCATAGAAATGAAGAATCTTTTCATGTGACGTGCCCCAACAGGTGGCCGGGGGTGTGTTACAATGTGGTATATGAGTTTGAATAAAGAAGAATTTTGGTATCATGCCCTGACAATGGGATGGCGGGGAACACTACAAATTGGTATCAGAGCTTCAAAGCTTGTTGTTATCATTGAAATTTCATCCACAAATGGTTACAGGAATCCAACATCTTCAAACAACTATTAGTTCACCCATGGACCAAAAATGACCAAAAAGCATTTCCAAAAGGTCCAAAACTATACAACTAGTTATAAAATCAGGATGAGCTATGACTATACAGGGAGTGGGCGCACATGCGCCATTAAGAAACACAGGAAAATCGCACATGCGCACGATGCACGACTGTGGATGCTAAAAGACAACACACTTGAGAACGACACATTTATGATGTTGGTTGGCCTCCCACCCACTTATGGTTCAACTTGCAAGTCGATTTGACATCCAAATCTCAGCTAAATCCGGTTGGGTGGCTGGTCAAAGACCTAAAGGTGCCCTAAACAACCCCTTGTTAACACTAAAATATCGTTACATAATACCTCAAAGTTGTGCTATAAAAAGAGGCCATGGGTGCACTACATCTTCAAGGAATTCATTTGTAAGGTTATGTTTCTACTATTCTCTCGGGGAATCCTATTTTCTCATCAAGAGCATACTAGCACCATTCCATTTGAGCTATTCACATCACGCTTTGAGTGAATTAGCTTGGGATTCTTTCACCATTTCTTTCAAGTTTTTAAGTTGTAAGAAGAGCTCAATATTGGGGGTCCAAGAGCCCTCCCTTGGACAAAGAAGGGACCCAAAGTCTCCCTTTCTCTTTGGTGTTTTATTTTCACTAATACAATCCTTTCCATTGGTGACATGAGTCTTGTTTGTTTCTCATTCTTATGTCCTTATGCACTATAGTTTAGTTGTTTTTATCATTCCTAGTTTAATTCTTAGCTTAGTATTTTATGCTTTATTCTTCTAACCTTTCCTTTACTGTTGTTCTGCTTAGATAACCCAACTAAGCTTGTAAGCACCTCTATTTTGCTAATTTAGGTGACAAAAGAGGCACAAAAGATTGGCAACTCCACTAGGGAAAGATATCAATTTCCTACCCCATTTGGGTTATGTTATCTCTTATTTTTTTTTATTTAACATGTAGGTACTATAACCGGCCCAAGCCGACCTACAGGAAGCCAAATTCAAAGTTGAGTTGAAGGAATTTCATCCGAAATTTTCTTCATGACTGTGTGACAACTGTGCATGGGTTTATCGTCCCACAGTCACGCATCATGCGCACGTGCACAAAAATCATTGTATTACTCAGCACCTTCTGTGCACTTGCGCCCATCAACCTCTTCTAGTTCGTGCATTGGAACTCAAAGAACCTCTGTCTAGTCCGAGACCTACGCTCATGTGTAGAAAAATACACATTGTAATATTTTTATGATCTGTGGAGGGCCTATATCCTTCTTAAATTTGATTCCATGCATGTTGTAATCTGCACTACACTTACATTCCCTCTCCATATAAAGGGATTAGTCAAAACACATAGGCACTTAGGGGTAAAATCATAACTTTTCCTCCTTTTTGTCATTTTGCCACATGGATGGCTTGCTTTGACTAAAGTTAAGTTGGAATCATTTTACATCACATATAAAACTTGAATTGGGTCCAGAAATTGGATATAAATCGTCGAGCATGCTCTTCTCTCGTGCTCCAAAGTGATCTTGAGAATCAGAAAGAGGTTGTGGGACAATTTCATCTCCCTTAAAAAGACAAAATATTTAGGAGAGGACAATAGCCCCCTCAGGACTCCTCTTAGTTTATTTTTCAAAACACATCTTAAAGATTGTAACAGGCCCATACATGCCCACATGCTACAATGATAGGATAGTGTTGAAAGTTACTTTCTTAGATTAAATTACTAGAGAAGTTTAAAGGTTTTGTAACAGGCCCATACATGCCCACATGTTCACAATCTAGGATAGTTTCAAAACTTTCTTAGATCAAATCACAATAGGGAGTTAAAGGAATAGTAAAGGATGCACATGTCCACATGCTAGTTTCCTAGGGACTTTAAAATTCCGCAAGGTTGTACCAACGACATTTAGTTAATTAGGTAATCAAAGACTTGTAAGGAACAAGTGAAGTCCACATGAAGCAATGTGACACCTGATTTATTAAAACTTGGCACACTTTCACTTGTTCACACACAATATCACCAATCAATCACATAGTTTTATATAGAATTTGTGGAGGTCAAAATAAGTTTCCTCCAATGGGATTCCAAAACAACCCACCCTTTTCTGGAAAAAACTGTCCACTCCCATTTAATTTCAACGAGGTTGGTTCAAATCCCCAATATCTCACACAAACACATCTATTTTTTTTTTTAAATCTCACTAAGTTTTCCTCCACAAGAGGTGCCAAAAGAATTTTTTAGTCTAGGTAGGATCTCAGGGATAGGCATCCAAATAACTCCCCGTTATCTGGTTCTCACATTTTCAAAACAATAGAATTTGTCAAATAGGGAACTTTAAATCCTCCAAGTCAAGTGTTCCTAACACCATAAGGCAAGGAGATACCAGTGAAGGGTTGAAGGCCAAGGTCTGGTTGTTCTATGCGTCCCCCCTTGAGGCACCCACCTATTAAACGGGATACATCCCGTGACCCATTTCTTAGGCCGAAAATCTAAATGCCGCACTTTGACCAAGGTACCTAGTGACCAAATTTTAGGAAATATACCCAGGTGGCAATTGTGGGTTGCGATTGCACCTTGATCATATTTTGTGTGGCTATTGGGAAATATCACCAATTCTTTTGGGATATGCCCCCTCTACCCCTCATTATAACTGATTACTTCATCCTTCACTAGTTTCTCTTTCGGTGGCTTCAGACCCCACTGTCGAGTGCTATTGGAAGCTCCAATGATATTTGAGAAGAAGGAAGTTACGTCTTTTAGGACACGAGCATTTCTTTTCTTTGTTCTCCCATGCATACAAAATTCACCTATCCACATATATGCTTCTTTATCAAAACAATCTATGTATGATGCCCTTCTGATTACATTTGATTTGGAAAAATATTGTGAAGGTTCAAGAAATTGCAGCAAAGGCTCTTGTTTATTTATTTCTCTCACCACCATTCCCACACATTCACTCAACTAGTCGGACATCATAGGGGACCCACAGAACCCCCGACATTCCAGACACTTGCTAAATCTTCCTCCTATTCTAAGAGGCATTACTAGTCTTGACAACTCATCGATTCCCCCTTCTCACACCCCTATGAGTGCCACTGTATTGGGATCAACATTGCTTGGTTCCACCTTACTTGGGTCCCCTTCCCAAGGCCAACCATCCACTCACTCTCCTTTACACGGAAGTGAGAGGCCAACTTATTCTCAAAGGGGAAGTACAAACCCACCTAGCCCCCTCCAAGGGTCAGGTACTCAGACCACTCACACTATGGCCAGAATTAATCCTTCTCCACCACCCCATATGCCATATTTGGCTTCCCTCAATATACCAGATCTTACTAAACTCACTAATGATCCTATATTGCATAACCCCACATGGCCTGCAATGCTTTTCAAACTCCCTTCCGACATCCCCAAGTTTGAAGGAAAAGAAGGAGATGATCCCACCAACCATATCATGACATTTCACCTATGGTGTTATTCAAACAACATCATGGACAATTCCATCTGATTGAGGTTATTTCAACTTACTCTCACTGGCCCATCAGCCAAATGGTATGTAGAATAAAAATATGGGTCCCACGCGACTTTTGAATCCTTGGCCAAATCATTTTTGACCTTCTTTCAACTACTTGTTCGTCATGACAATGGCCTTGAACTACTCTCAGACTTCAAACAAACCACCTCCACACATATTATTGACCACATCCATGAATGGCGTCGACGACGTAGTCTCTGCAAAGATGATGCTACCCCCCAACAATGTCTCAATTGGTTCCTCAAATCACTTGTTTCCCTCCTTTCCAAAGATGTGGCCGCCACCTTCCCCCAGTTGGAAGAAGAAGCCATTAGAAAAACCCAACAGTTTGAACTCATTTATGCCCAGTCTAGATACTTATACATGGTACTCCCATACACCCCAAGACCCGTGCCATTCGGCCAAGAAAAACCTTGGATGTCTCACTCCGTAGATGGATTGATTGGTAACACTACACACCACAACCCACAGCCTCAAAAACCACCCATGTATGGAACACCCCAATATCCACTGGCATATGGAGGAATCCCTTATTATCCTCCTCGTCCTTATCAACAACCATACCCTGTTGCCCTGCCTCCAGCCATAAGTGGACCCTCGTTGGCACCCCCAATACACCCACCTATCTAACCAAGTGTTGGTACTCCCTCTACCTCAACCTATACCCTAAGCACTAGTGAAAGCACCATGCCTTCCTATGTACCTTATGGATCATTGCCACAACATATTCCATACTTTCCTTTTCCTGGCCCTCCACATCCTGTGGCTCCACCACCAGAACACCCACACACTGGGGTTAATTTTGTTCAACCCTCTCCCATTCAACAATATCAAAATTTTGAGCAGCTGAATACGGAAAATCCATCCCATCAATTGAACAATGCCAGAAAGAAAGGAAAAAACTGGAACAATAATAATCTTGGACTAGTAGGAAACTAGAACCAACCCTAGCAGAACCAACCTGTTGGGGGCAACCAAAACACAAGGAACCAAAACCCTCAAGGGGGTAATAATAAACGCCAAGGGAAAAATAACAAGAATCTTCATACCAACTTCTCTTGTGCCCTTTGTGGTGAGTTTGGTCACTATACTCACCATTTCCCCCAAATCATCGACTTTAAACAAATGAAAGAATCTGTAGGTGGATCACGTCCCCCGGCACCGCCTGCCCCCCAGCAGGCCCCACAATAATATGTGTAGCAACCACCCCCAGCCCTGCTACGAAACCCCATCCCACACCAGGGAGTAATGAACACCCAACAAGACATGCAACCTACCCTACCAAAGATAGGACAATATCCCAATCCGAGCAATCCTGTTGATCATACTATCCTCTTCATTAGTGAGGAAGAAGTCCTTCTACAAACACTCAATTGTCAATACAACACAACTCCTGAGTCTGCTCCCACCACCTCAGACACACCGCCAGTCATAACTGGGCCCCCTTTGATGACTCCTCACCCTAATACTGACCCACCCCTTTGTATTCCTCGTATCCCTATACGAAGGAATGTCCACAACCCTCAGGATAGGGCAGCTCATAATTACAGTTTGGTCAATGATTTGGCACAATCTCCTGCTGCTATGTCAGTCTTAGAAGTCCTTCAAACTTTTCCTACCCAACGAAAGTCGTTACTTTTTTCCCTTGGGGTAGTCGACCCTGTGGATACTTGACTCATCACATTTGATCTCGATAGCAGAGAACCTTGTCTCCCTGCTCTCATCACTTTTCAAATCCCAGTTAAAATCCGGAACATTACAGTTCACCACTGCATCATTGATGAGGGTGCATCCACATGAATTATTTCAAAATATGTATGGTAGAAACTTGGTTCCCCCAAAATTATACCATCTACCATTACCTTAAGAGCCTATGATGGAAGACCCTCATCCCCCGAGGGAATCTTCCAAAATTTCCCCATCGAGCTCAGGGAAAAAACCGTTCTTATTGACATTGAGGTTATCGATGCCCCACTTGACTACAATATCTTGTTTGGTCATAGCTACATGTATTCTATGAAGGTCTTCACCTCTTCTATGTTCTGAGCCATGATGTTTCCCCCTTAACATAAAAATCATTACCATCGATCAAGTATCAAATTATGAGCCCAACCCTTCATCCAACATCGATAACATCCTCCCTTTCATCCACACTAATCCTGATGTCTATTCACTCATCGAGATGGGCCCTGGGATTTTCAAAGACCCATCCTTATTAGGCATTTACCATTGTGCACCACTGCTCATTTATCCTTCCAATCAGGTATGTGTCATCTCATCCAAGATTACTAACATTGAGGATACCCTTCCACCCAGTGAGGCTTCTCTTATATCTAACGTCCCACTAGTCACAAAACTCCTCCCTCAAGAATCTCCAGAGAACTCATCAAATCCACCAGTTCACAATTTCACCTCACCCCAGGGCCATATCCCAGTTTGGGAAACAATTCCCCAAGCCATTACTCAAATCCCCTTCTTCTACCCCCCACCGGGTGTCCAATATTTTCAAGTAGTTGCAATGCTTACCCTCCCCAATATGGGGCTTGTAATCCCAATATGGTATCTACATCCACCAGCAATGGTTCCTCAACCATATCTCTCTCCTCAAACTGAAGGAGTTCTGATGTAGATTCCAATACCTACTCTTGAAGAAACACCCTCACCCCCTCTTGCTAATGCCACCACTATAGCTAGGGGAAAATGAAATAATAAATATCCCATTGCTCCTCTCCCTCCTCGTATGCAACCTCCTTGTGCACTCTACAAGAAATACAGACACCCCACCAACAAGTTCCCATCTCTCCTTGAGTTATGTAATCTCATTCAACTCCCTCGATCACCACCATCGCTCATCGCTTCCTCCAGTATTCCTGTTATCTCTCATAACACAAGTAACAAAGGACTGCAGACCAAATTCACATGCAAAATCTGCTTAGAATATGGCCATTACACACACCATTGTCCAACATTAACTCAATCCGGAAGACACTAACATCCATACACCAAAGTTTTCAGAAAGGACCCACCCCAACTCACATCACCGACATCCATTATGTCACAACCTCAGTCAATGAACGGATGAGATGTCCTTTCTCTATATGCGAATTAATTGATCATTTCACATATCAATTTCCTATGATCATTGTATACAAGCATCACCAACTGGCCCTTATTCAAAATCATACACCCTCTCCTCCAGCAGAACCAGTGAATACCCTTACCCCATCACTTTCTATGGTTCATATCTTTTCACCAGAACCTGAGGCACTCCCTACTCCCCCATGGTTTTTGGATGACTTATACAAGGATTTACCCCCAAATCCCCCCAATTCCCCCATTCATTTCCCCATGGAAATTTTTATGCCCGACTACCATTTTTAACCCTCATTATCTAGATATTTGGTTTATGTTGAGCGAACCATCACAATCTCCTTGCATCACTCCCCCTGCTTCTTCATCACCAGACGAAAATCACACGGTGACAGTGACCAATATTACTCTTCTGGATCCCTTGTATTCCTGAAAATTCCACTGTGATGAGGACATACTCGAGGAATTAATCACCCCTGACTGCCCATGGGATTCACTACAACACCGATTGCTCTTCCTTTCATAGGAATCCTTCGTGCCTCCTAACCAACATCCCATATACGTAGTTAAAACCAAGGATTTTATCCCATCAGGGCATATCGACTGGTTCAACAACCCTATCCCTGCCCCTGATTCTTTTGAAGAAGGCAATATGGCCAACATTCCCCCCACCATTAAAATCGATATTTCCATAAAAAATGGAGTCGCCGAGGAAATCACTATTGGCGTTGCATGCACTCCTGAACAAATTACTGCCTACAAAGCTCTCTTCCATAAATACCAGGACATTTTTTCCTGGTCATACACGGAGATGCCCAGCCTTGACCCCTCTATTGTCGAACATCACATCGACACTTGGCATGATATCACATCGGTCCACCAAAAACAACGACCGCTACACCCATCCAAAGCAGCATCCATCAAAGTCGAGATTGACAAATTACACACTGCAGGGTTCATTTACCCCATCGCCTATACGTCATGGGTCTCCAACCCTATCCTTGTTAACAAAAAATAGGGCACTAACCGTGTTTGTATGGACTTCCGTGACCTCAATCACGCCTATCCCAAAGAAAAATTTCTAATTCCCTTAATCGACCAAATTATCGATGATTGCGCAGGTCACAAGGCTTTGTCCTTCATGGACGGTTTCTTTGGCTACAATCAAATCCAAATTCACCCCACTAATAAATACAAGACCACATTCACTACCACTTGGGGAACCTTTGTGTATCGTGTCATGCCATTTGGCCTCAAGAATGCTGGAACCACTTTCCAAACAAATAAAAAACCAACAACAATAACATCATACCTCGGCAATCGAATACCTCTCTTGGGGGTAATATCATCTTGGGGTCATCACGGAAATCTATCCCATTGTATGGAAACTACAATATGATATGTGGCATCTGACGCCACACCTGTGTAGCCTTGGCCATGAAGTAATGGCCACCCTCCCCACCCCCATGATGAACCAAAATCGTCGCCCACCACTGTAGTTGCAGATCTCGCGCTCCTGGTGGGTCTAACAAAACTCTCAGGTGCAACATAGGCACCCTCTATAGAAACCAAGCCACCATAATAGATCCAAAAGAAAAATCCCCTGAGTCAGCCGCTCAACATTTGGTGAGTTGTCCCACCATCTTGGCATGTAGCATCAAGCCCAATGCAAAATGCTCACCCCCTAGTGCCTACTGCATGATCCTCAATTGGCCGCCACTAATACGCTGAGTCGTGAGCGACCCATAAACTCTCACAATCATCGCTTCCACGCAATGATGTACCAGGGCATCCATCGCCCCAATCCTCACCGTTGATCCAAACATAAATCCTCTCCCGAGAAATATGTCCGGGCAAGGGTAGCCAACTGTCCCTCTCCAAATATCACTGTCTCGATCGGTAGCAGGGTTCCCCGAAATGGGAGCCCAATCGGAAAATAGACATCCTCCTCAACAGAGAATGCCAAGTTCTCTCCTTGCACAATAAAACAATGCAACTTCGGACTCCACATAGAAATAAGGAATTGTATCATATACTCCTGTGCCTTTACCAGTGAGCACTCAAAAAACTTTAGCAGCCCACATGCCACCAATGCACCACGAACCACCAACTCCTCATCCCTCATGGCCTCCCTCATTTTTTCCCTATCCCTCTCTCTCCCATGGATCAACATCGTCACAAATGATCACCTTCATCCACATATACAGTACTTGATCAACCATCACAACTCATCAAAACACCAAAAAATCTCCCAAAAAAGATAATTTTTTTCTCACCCTCAACTTTTCCTCAAGGGCACAACTGTTATCCCCACAGGCACGCACGCATGTGCACCTGTTCACCCCATAGGTGCACATGTATGTGTGCCTGTTCATCCCACAGGCATGCATCAGATGCACACCTGTTCACTACATAGTTGCACACTTATGCGCAACTGTCAGAAACACAGCCGTGCACATATGCGCGATTGTGCTTCGAATAGATGTGCATCCCATGCACGCTTGTTTTCCCAAATTGAGCACTCACATATGCGACTATGCCCATTACTTCCACACACTCATGCGTGGGTCACCATTGATCACCCACGCATTTTGGGGGCCCCACTCCCAAAAACCCACCGTACGACCATCCGTATGGTCCTACCCAAAAATTGACACCTAACTACTGTACAGGAGGATCAAACCACTAACCTGACTCTCACACCTCCCGGATCAACTTCCTCGCACTCCTGGAATCTCCGAATATGCTTTGGAATATCCTCTCCAATCACTATAGTAGTAGGTACCAATGATGTGGCAATGTGGGCCCTACAACTATATATAGGCTCTTTTTGCAAAAACTTCCATACTCCCTTCCAGGAGCTCCAGACATCCATTTTTCGATCCATCTTTAGCCATGGGATCAAGATCCCACTACCTACACATCCATACTTCTTGGGTCACCATTCATCCTTAGCCCCAAGAGAGCCATTTTCTCATACCCCATTCAAGTACGCATGCTCATGTTCAAAATTATCAAATAACTATTTTATGTTCGTTATCTTTAGATATTGTTCACGTCAGGTATTTGGTTTTAATGTGTGCAGGTACTTGGCCCTCACAAATCCATGCAGCCCCTGCAGGTATATGATTGACACTAGCATGTAGTCATTCCCTTTGAATATCAACTACATCTTCCAGTTCCACCCTCCAACATTTTCCTATAGGACACCCCCATTCAACTCTGTAGTACTCTCACCTCCATTGCATTTTCAGTACTGTCACTCGATAGTGCTCTTCCCCACATGAGTTGTCCCATTCTAAGTTCCCCTTGACCCTTCGACACTCATGCTACTTCCACCCCCTAGGGATGGGAGTCCCAATAGTCTTACACATGTTTGAGAATAAGCCACATACTTCTTCTCCTCATATTGCTAGCCTGACCCATGGACTCCCAGGATATTTCTTCACAATTCTCATTGGATTGCACCCCCACCGTATCATTAGCCCCCCATTTCATCCAACATCAATTTTCCTATCTGCGAATTCACCTTCATTCATTTCCCTCATACAGAGACCCACCCATGGGGCCCCTCACCCTCCACTAGTTCCTTCCACAACTTGTGCCCTCATAGGCCAAGCCATCTTGCACTGGGGCACCCATTTCTATATTTATACACTCATCCCCAATTATTTATTTATTTGGCAATTGTACAAAGCCTTTGTTTCCAACATTTACATAGCTTTTTGTCGTCACCTCTAGCAACCTTCTTCTTTTTGGAAAATGCAACCCATGTCTCTCTTGTTTGGGGCATCCATTATATTCTACTCCTGTTGACATCGTCCATAAACCTTGAGTATCCCACATGACACCTCCCTCTGCTCTTTGAGTTTGTTCACTTTGTCTCGCCTCTGGCACCACTTATCCCCCGTCTAGTTGTCCTACCGACACTCGACCTAGTTGTACGGTTGCTACCACTTCACATATATCCCCAACCAAGGGAAGTCTTGAGTCTCCACCCATCTTGAATTCATCCATGTACCTCCTTAGTCTCTAATCTCATCCAGTGAATTTCTCGAAGCCCTTGGCTTCTTGGAGTTGCGTCTCCCTTTTTTCGACATCAACACAGTTTCTAGAAGGGTGAAAATATCTTGACTCTCATTACCTTTACAATAAGGAGTCTCGGACGACACAGGGAGAACCATCATTGCTCTCTGCTGTCATTGACCCCCATAACATTCGACTTCAACACTTTTTCATGTTACGGTGGGTCTTAGTTTGCGACTATTGCAGTTGTTTTTATATTTTCCAAATACCTCTAAAATTTGTTGGGCCATCAATTCCTGCCAAATAATTGATACTTCCTATAAGTTTCATTTCTTACTTTTCAGAGTATTGTTCCTCATTAGATGTAATGTCCCCACTTTGGGACATCATCACAGGGAAACGATTTATGATGACCAGAGTAGCCAGATGGATGCTATAGCGAGTACAAGGGTATTTGAGAGGCATTGTGGGGTCCATCTTGCATTGATGATCATATTCCATGATTATGAGCCATTCCACACAGGTTGGCTTTGGTTTCGTTGCATTCCGACGATTTCCAGGATTTTGACTATTTTGAGCTATAAGTCAATGGAATTCACTGAAGAGGTCATTTTGGGCACATTACTTGGAGGAACCTCTCAGTGTAATAGCTCATTGGAATTGGGAGGTGAAACACTATAGGATGGGATGGCTAGAAGTGACTTTCAGTGGCCAGGGAAGCCACAAGGAGAGATAAGGAGCTTTTCAAAGGTAAAAAGGTTAATTAATTAATTAAAGTGATTTAATTAATTAATTAAATATTAATAAAATGAAAGTCACTTTGGAGGGACAAGGTGAGCCAAAAAGTATAAAGGAAAGGCAAGAGCCTCTTCTCATTCATTCGTGTATGTTTATCTTTTGGATTTCTGGCTTCTAGCTAGAGGGCCCATCTCTTGGGGGTTTTGAGGGTTTTGACATAACAAACCCTAGAGGACGATTCAATGGTGAAAGATTCCACCTATCTTGTCCCAAGATTGGCCTCAGAGATGAAATACTCTCCCACACCATTCTAGTTCCATATGTACTCAGTTGTAGGAGGATTCTACATCAGTTTCATGTGCAGATAGAGAGAGGGCACACCAGTTGAGGGATTCTAGCAAGAGGGGTGCACCATCTTTGGAGAGAGATTTGTTGTAGGAGATTGGCAGGGCCGTTGAAGATTATATCACTTAGGTTTTCATTGCAAGGCCTTGGACATCATATCTAGTGCTTTCTGAGATATTTTTATGGCTCAGATTATTTCTTGAGCAGTGGGGTGAATTGAAGAGAAAGAGGGCATTTTTGAGATCCAGATCTAGTCCGTTTGGAGGGGTTACACTTCATATATGACCCTGAGACTTCACCTAGTGACTTGCAGTGTCCTGATCTATATTTATGGAGAGTTTCGAGCATTTGGAGGCCTCCTTCAGCAGGGCCAAATTATCTAGGGTTTCAGTCATCCAGTGGGGCGCACCATTCAGTGGGGGATTTCATATCTATAGAGATTGAGAGGGATATTGGAGATTCGGTCACCTGGGTTATTCTTACCATCACCTGATCTATCAGTTGGCATATTTCTTAAGGTGATTGGATACTTTTGGCAATAGGTCCGAGTTATTGAGGGGTTTAGCCTTCTATTGGAGCATGGCATTCTTTAGCTGGAGAGTTTGGCATTCAGATCTGCTTGTATTGATCTTCATTTCTCATTGATCCTTTGGAGGCAATATTTTGTATTAGCGGGAGAATTTTGTAGAAACTCTTATCTATTGTCTATCTTCTTGGCCATCTGTTGAGCATTCCAGATCGACATCTTCATTGTAGTAGGTTTCTCTATTTTATGAATAAATAAGAATTGAGATGTTTTGGCTTGTCTATCTTATTGCATATGGTTGAGGTATGTTCCATGGTTATCTCTTTCTTTTATTTACTGCATACACACATATACACAAATCTAAAAAGTAGATCAACAAAGTGTTTGACAAAATACCACAACCAGGAAAAAGTTTTTAAAAGACACCAAAACAGTGATGATCCTTTCATAATGGCTTGGGATCATTACAGTGGTATCATAGCTTAAATCCTGCAAACCTGGGGGTTCTTCCATACAGATAAATGGATATTTGGAAATAAGTGGATAAGATAGCCTTTGAGATACCATGGTTGGAGATCATGTATGATGGCCTTAGCAAGGAAACTAAGGCTACAATAACCTTCCTACAATATGTAGCCTATAGAAATCCCCATTGGAACAAATGGGATATTTTACAGGGGATGATCATAGCAGGTGAAAAGAAAAAAGAAGCAACTATATGGCGGGAAGAACAGAGAAACCCCATGCCCAGTAAGAGCATGCAACCTTGCCACAGTTGCAAGGGGCCGTGGAAACTAGATCATAGGTACAGGGGTAAAGATTAGGAGTGCATTATTGAGGCATGTCATGACAGTGAGGGTGAGGTGTGTGAGGATGGAGCAATAGATGTGGATTCAGAGAAGTCAGATGATGACAATGACTCTTCCACAGAGGCTAGTGATAGTGACTCTACCTCAGAGGATAGTGATGATGACTCTTGCACAGAGGCTAGTGATGCTTGCATGCTTGAGGAGGAGGATGACCTTTGTGTAGTGGATAGGTAGCTGGATGGACAGGACGATAGCCCTAGTGTCTCAGCAGACACGTCACATACCATTGATGGACTTACGCCTCAACAGAGTGGTGACACTAGTGAGGAGTCACACGTGTTAGCACTTAGAGATGATGAGCTTTCTATGGGGGCCGTGACACATCTGTCACCTGTTTAGACACCTAGGATAGCCATGTCACATGAAGAGATCGGTGGCATGTTAGGTATGATGGATGAGCCTAGTGTGAGGGATGAAGACCATGGATAGGTAGACCCACAGATCCAGAAGGAGGTACAGGGAGTACAGACAGGGGACCTTACACATATAGATCAGCTTGAAGAGATGGAGTCACAGTTATTGGAGACTCCATTGGTTGAGTAGATTGTAGAGGCTGATAGGGTGATGGAGCACTTACTTCCAGGATCGACTTGCATTGATGAGGATGCACTTTTCAACAGTCAGGATGACCATAGCACGTGTCTGGATACATCTCTATGGGATCCAAGCGCAGATGATAGTAGAAGGTTGAGTGCACAGGAGGATACAACTGTTCATACAGGATACAGTCTGAGTCAGGGGGAGATGGCATCTGGTGAGGGGATGCAGTGGCATACAGGAGTACCCAGTAGCACTGTAGACAGTGGGAAATTGAGCATGTTATCTTATGAAGAGGGTGTTTTTGGGGATTCTAGAGTTGGCACTAGCAGGATTGACACTAGCAGTGAGGGGTCTGAGATGGCACCTCAATATGACCATGATCAGGAGTCACACCACTTGGCAGCACAGTTGATAGTTAGTGAGGCTATGATCAGGGCAGCCACTAGACGTATTGATGACATGCATGCAATGATGGCATATTATTGTTGGAGAGCATTAGTAGCACATGGTAACTCAGATGGAGGATTCTCCATGGATGATTTTCACACTCTCTGGGAGAGAGTATCTATGATGAGGACTGACTACTAGTAGTTGTTGACAGATGGGGATTATCTACCGAGGGTTGGTGAAATGTATCATGAGGCTTTGAGGGAGCAGGAGATGGAGATGGGCTGACTCACTCAGGAGTTGGTGAGCACTCAGGGATTCTTAAGAGGCACATAGACCGCCCTTCAAGAATCAGAGTCTAGGACAGATGAGTCTGTTGAGGAGATCCATCAGAGATCCACTTCATCTGTCTTAGTGGACACTCATATGTATCATCCAGTCACATTGACAGAGGATGTTGATGATCTAGTAGAGGAGCACCAGTTGATGGGGGACACTTTGTTGGAAAATGTTTACCAGGTAGCGTATGCTTGTCATTGATGGCAAGTACAATAAGGAAGATGGCATGAGTATAGGAAGAATGTAACATACGGGCATCAGAAGTAGTCTGGGAAGATGCTGTAGAGTAAGCTCGATAAGATCAGAAGAGATAGTGCAGAGGATGGTTGGCATGCTTTATAGGAAGTATGCACTTGTCATTGATGGCTGGATCAAAGTGTGCATCGATGGAAAAAGAGGAACAAAGTAAGCTCATGAGGAATTAGCGCAGAGTTGAATGCAGTGCATAGGTGTGCACCAGGGATGAGGTTAACTCATTGCTAAAGCTCAAGAGAGATAGCTCACTTAGGATCATAGGTGGATCAAAGGTCGAGACCTTTGACACTTAGAAATTCTTCCAAGTAAGGAGGATGCGAAATCTCAGAGGAGAAGTGTCAATGATCATTGGATCCCATCCCAAATTCCCGATGACTGTCAGATCTCAATGTAGACAAGAGGAGCGTACAGATATGGAGGATAGATCTCAGGCATTAGATCCGAGCGCAGGGTCCGACCACCATTGGATCAAGGAGAACCTGCACGTTCTTTAAAGTGAAAGGAGTAGAGGGCTCACAAAATCCTGAAAGAAGGAGGACCATCCATCTTCAGGCAGGACACGTGGACACAGATCAACATTTCGCTGACTGGAGAGTCAAAGGAACGGGGTTCCCTAACCTCTCAAAATCACGATATGTGAAATCACAACTTAACCATAGCTGTCATATCAAGATATGATCTGTACCATTGATCCAACTCCATTTCGGAGTTTCGCGTATCGAGAGTTGGAGATGTCAAGTAATATCAATAACAAGAATCCCAAAATCGCGATATGAGAAATCACGACATAATCTGAGCCGTCAGATCAAGGTTTGATCTGGACCATTGATCTCAGTCCATTTTGGAGTTTCGTGGATCGAGACTTTGAAGTGACAAAAACACTGAACGTCAAGAGTGTCGAAATCACGATGTGTGAAATCCCAAGTGAATCTGAACCGTCAGATCAAGATGTGATTTGGACCGTCGATCCGACTCACGTCAGCATACCATGTCATCTAGGAACACGTGGCACAACCAAGTAATGACAAGTGTCAGACAGATTCAACATTTCAGACACATGTAAGTCACGAATCAAAGTGACACGTGGGAGTATTCAACACGTGTCAATCCACGTGTGATGTCATCAGATTTACACCACTCAAGAGATGGACAGATGTAGGAGGACGAGGAGCGGCTAAAGGGAACGAGCCTTGTCTCACGGTCAGGAGGATAATGATACAAAAGGTGACACAACAGGAGTGGGGTCCTTCGTCAATACCCCACCATTTCAAATCCCCCCCCCTCGTATTAAAGGAAGAAAGGCAAGGGGGGTCTGGAATCGCTTGAGTGTCGTTGATCTGGGCACTCTAATCCTGGCCGCTCGAGAGATGCGCGCCCAATTCCGGACCCCCCGCCCCTCCGCTTAAAGGTAGAATGGCAGGGGGGCTCCGAAATCTAATCTCGACCATAGATTTGGGAGCACAGATTCTATCTGTCTATATTTTCTCACTGCATATCCAACGACACAGATAAACCTGAAGGAGATCGGAGGGCTACTGTAGCTTGACACAGTGTAAATGATAGAAACCACTGATGGTTTCTACCAGAGGACTCCAAGACACTTCGATGTGATCGCTAGAGAACATGAAGAGTCGCTAAGCTTCGCCCAATGAAGAAAGAGGATTCCTAGAGGGATTGACAGATGGATGAGTGTTGAAGCCTATAACTGAAACATAAGGCATAAGCTCGACTATGCCAAAGAAGACGAGGAGTCTCAACTGCCAGAGAGGATGAGGATTCTTAGCAGAACACTCAGTGATGCTGAACGCGTGGCGGGAACCACCAGAGAAGCTGAAGAGTTGTGATGATCAGGAAAAGCACTTGAGATGTGCAGTAGATTGGGCGAAGTGTGAAGCATGCAGTGGCATGGAAAATATTGCATGCACAAGGAGCACAGGTACTATACGAATGTTGAACAAAGAAGAGAAGGGGTCGTGGTCGTGGGTAGGATTCAAGTGTGAGAAAGGAGGCAGAGCGCAGGAGTAGAGATGCACACTAGAGGAATGTTGCATCAAAGGGTATGGTGCAACGAGTATTAAAGGAAGAAGAACTAAAAGTGCAAGGTGCGAGCAGAAGACATTGATGCAGATAGGACATATCAGCGTAATAGAACAATAATAGGGGTGGTAAGCCATTGAATAATTTTATATCACTGTAATAAGTTTCAGTAACAAAGAATTTATTATTCAGGGTGGTTGGGAGGTGCTAGGGAGGACTGGTGTCCTCAAAGGTTCAAGTGGGTGCTTGAACACAGGGAGTTGGTGCTAGAGAAACCAGGGAGTTGGTGCTTCCTTCTAGTTGGTGCTAGAGAAACCAGGGGGTTGGTGCTTCCTTCTAGTTGGTGCTAGAGAAACCAGGAAGTTTGTGCTTCCTTCTAGTTGGTGCTAGAGAAACCAGGGGGTTGGTGCTTCCTTCTAGTGGGTGCTAGAGAAAACAGAGAGTTGGTGCTCTCAGCAAGTTGCATCTTGCAAAACCAGAGGTTGTAGCCTCACAATGAGTTGGTGCTCATATGTATGATAATGTAAAGAATGTAGATAATACTTATCATATAAAGAAAAAGGGGTTTTTACCCTGTATGGGATTCCTCGGGAATTATCTGTCTCTGTCTTTCTCATATATGTGACTGATGTTGAATGTGCCCTTGTTTAATTCTATGCATTATTGTGATCATTATTAAGTGTTTTGTAAATATTTAAAAAAAAGCATAATTGTTTAAGCATGGTAAGAACTGATTTTCCCCCCCTTCTCAGTTGTCGAACAATTGGTATCAGATCTGACCCCTTTTATCTAAGGGTAGATCCTATAGCTTAAACATGTCAAGCCATGAAGGAAATTCAACCAATAAGGCCCCTCTGTTCAATGGAACAAACTTTGCGTTTTGGAAAGTTAGAATGAGGACCTACATAATGGCATTAGGTGCAAATGTATGGGATGTGCTAGATACTGGGTATGCAAAGCTAGTTGTGCTAGCTAATAAAGATGACAAACTAGAATTTAGCTTCAACGCTAAGGCTATGAATGCTATCTTGAGTGGGCTTGCAGAAGAAGAATTCGTAAAAGTTATGCACCTAGAAACTGCCAAAGAAATGTGGGACAAACTCATTAGTAGTTATGAGGGAAATGAGAAGGTAAAGGATGCAAAGCTTCAAACCTATAGAATACAGTTTGAACAGCTGAAGACGGAGGAAGATGAAACTATTGGAAAATACTTTCTGAGAATAGAAGAAATGGTAAATGCAATGAAGGCACTTGGTGAAACAATTGGGGAACCTTCTTTAGTTTAGAAAATCTTGAGATCTCTCCCAGATAGGTTCAACCCGAAGGTCTCTGCTATAGAAGAAATTAATGATCTAAAAACCTTGTATTTTGATCAACTTCTAGGAACACTGACTGCATATGAAATGAGAATAGTTAAAGATAAACCCACCTCCAGAGAAGCATATTTTAAAGCAGACAAGAATGAGGATTCTGAGCCTGATGAAATTGAAGAAAAATTTGTGAAGAGATTGATGAAGGGATCAGGAAAATACAAAGTTAAACTGCCTTTCAAATGCTTTAACTATGGAAGGATAGGCCATTTTGCAAGTAAATGTCCACACAAGAAACATGATTAGAATTATGAAGGTGTAGAGAAGCACAAATCCAGGAGATTTGATAAAAATAAAAGTTTATGTGTAAACAATGATGACTCCTCAGAAGACACCGATAGTGACTCTTCCTATGAAGATAAGGTAAATGAATTCATGCTTATGGACAAAGAGAAGTATGATAATAAACTCACAGGAAGTGATGAGAATGATGAAGAAGCTGTGGTTGACATGGAAGGAGAACTGATTAGTGCATTGGAAGAGATTGACAGACTAAGAATCAAGAACAGAAAGTAAAGACAATTGCTGATACAGTTCGAGAAAGACAGTCAAGATCCTGGTGAAGACCTTGTCCTACTAAAAGTAGAATTGGAAGAGGCAAAGAAAATCGAAGAGATTCTGAAACAACATCTATCAGAAAAGAAAACAAGATGTGAATCATTAGAACAAGAAGTAGTGAAAACAAGGAAAGAAATGGAGAAATTTCAAGCCTTGTATAATTAGAATTTGTCAAGTATCAAATCCTCAGAAGGATTAGCCACCATTCTAAATCAGCAAAGGAATCCAAAGCTGAAAACTGGTTTGGGTTATGAAGAGGGATCAAGCAGTGGGAAGTCAGGAAATGAAGAACCCATGAAGTTTGTCAAAAGTACAACCAATGAAAAACCTGCAGAAACAAAGGAAGACAATCAGCCACCTAGGATGAGTAAAGAAAAAGGTGTCAGGATTGAATCTGTAGAACGAATAAACAATGCTCTCTCTGCTGGAAGACATCATCAGTAAGAAAGAAATTGATTTGCTCAAAGAAGGCAACCATTTTTCAGGTACAAAGAATTTTTTTATGGCTATTGTTTCTACTGTTCTAACTTTGGTCACAAAGTTGTAAATTGTTCCTTAAGATGTAGACATGAGCAATTAATATTTCAAAGGAATAAATACTTCCCACAACAAAGAATGATACAGTCAAGTAATAATCCTTCACGGACTGTAAATTTCCAAATTAAGTCTGGACACATACAACTAAGGAGGCCAAGAAATAATCAACAGTTAATAAGTAGGCAACACTGTAACAATAAGTTTGACTTATTGAATAATGAGGTTGAATGCTATATCTGTCATAACTTTGGACATAAATATATTGAGTGTCGATTAAGGAACTAGGAACCAGATTCAAAATCCCTTGCTGAAAATGTCAAGTTTTGGAAGAATAAGGAAAGTAACAAGTGTGGATTAGTATTTTCTGCTCAAAGAAAAACGAACCCTTGGTATATAGATAGTGGATGCTCCAAACACATGACAGGAGACAGAGGAAAGTTTCTATCTCTAAGTGAAAGAAAATCAGGAAGTGTAACCTTTGGAAATGATGCTCCGGGGAAAATAAAAGGCGAAGGGATGGTGAGCTTAAGTAATGGAAAAGGAAAATCCCAAGATGTTCTACTTGTGGATGGGTTGAAACATAACCTGCTCAGTGTAAGTCAAATGTGTGACAAAGGATGTGAGGTGTTGTTCACATCCAAGGACTGCAAGATAAATTTTGTAAACTCAGGACAAGTGGTGGCCAAAGGCATAAGGACATAAAATAATGTATATGTGCTGAAAGAAAATAGAGAAGAATGTCATGTAAGCAAACATGATGAAAGCTGGTTATGGCATAGGAGACTTGGACATCTAAACTTTGACCACTTAATCAAACTCAAAAACCTCGAAGCAGTAAAAGATCTTCCGAGAATATCAAAGCCACAAGAGTCAATGTGTAAACCCTGTCAAGTAGGGAAGAAAAACAGGACACAGTTTAAGTCCAAGAGCTTAACCTCAATAGAGAAACCACTCCAACTAGTTCATATGGATTTATGTGGACCATCAAGACAGGAAGGCACAGGGAAAGAGAACTACTTCATGTTGATTATCAGTGATTATTCCACACTTACATGGGTTTCCTTTCTCAAAGAAAAAGCTGAAGCATTTGAGAAGTTTAAAACATTTAAGGCTTTAACAAAGACTCAAACAGGAAAGAGGTTAAAGGCAATAAGATCAGATCGGGGAGGAGAGTTTATGTCAAGAGACTTCAAGGAATTCTGTGATGAACATGGGATCAAGAGAGAATACACAATCCCAAGAACTCCACAACAAAATGGAGTTGTTGAGAGGCAAAACAGAACAGTGCAGGAAATGGCCAGGTCAATGATGAATGAGAAGAACATTGGTCAAACCTACTGGGTAGAAGCAATACACACATCAGTCCATGTGCTCAACAAAGCCCACCTCATACCACAAAGTAACAAGACCCCTTATGAATTATGGTTTGGAAGACCTGCCTCAATCAAGCACTTCAGAGTCTTTGGGAGTAAGTGCTACATAAAGAATAATGATGAGAACCTCGGAAAATATGATGATAGGGATGATGAAGGTATCTTCTTAGGGTATGCTACAAATAGTAAAGGATATAGATGCTATAATAAGAGGTTGCATAAAATGGTTGACTGTATTGATGTAAAAATTGATGAAGGAATCCCAACAAGAGAGGTATACAGTAATGAGTCTTCTACATAAGACACAGCTAAAGCTAAAGATGAACAGGTCCAAGAATAAGAAAATGAAGACTCGGAATCAGATGAAGACTCAGACACTCAGACAGACTCAAATCAACAGTCAACTACAAATTCCTCCTCCAGAATCATTCAAAAAAATCATCCCGCAAGTCAGATAATTGGCAAAAAAGACAAAGGTGTACAAACCAAGAGAAAGCTAATCAAAACCACTGAACAATCTCACATAGCTCTCATATCCATGATGGAACCCAAGAATTTTAATGAAGCTAGCAAAGATGATCACTGGGTTAAAACAATGAATGAAGAACTTGATCAGATTGAGAAAAACAATACATGGGAGATGGTTCAAAGACCCGAAGGTAAAAATGTCATTGGCTCCAAATGGATCTTTAAGAATAAGTTGAATGAGCAAGGACAAGTTATCAAGAACAAAGAGAGGTTAGTCTGTAAAGGCTATGCTCAGATAGAAGGATTGGATTTTGATGAAACATTTGTGCCTGTAGCAAGATTAGAAGCTATCAGAATGTTTCTTGCCTATTCATGTCATAAAAGGTTTAAAGTCTACCAAATGGATGTCAAGTCAGCCTTTCTCATTGGATATTTAAGTGAAGAAGTCTATATGGAACAACCAGAGGGTTTCAAATTGTCTGATAACCATGACTTAGTATGAAAGTTGAAGAAAGATTTATATTGTTTAAAACAAGCACCTCAAGCCTGGTATCACAGACTGGATACGTATCTCAAAGACAAAGGGTTCCAGAGAGGAACAATTGACTGCAATCTGTATATTAAGACAGAGGATAATGTTTTTCTCATCGTATTGGGCTATGTAGATGACATCATCTTTGGATGTAATAAGGATTCACTGGTACAATGGTTTGCTTCTGCCATGGAGTCTGAATTTGAAATGTCTATGACAGGAGAACTGTCATGTTTCCTTGGTCTGCAAATTACTCAGAGGCCCAAAGGGATGTTCATTTCTCAAGCAAAATATCTAAGAGAAATGTTGAAAAGGTTTCAAATGGAAGATTCTAAACCTATGGGTACACCTATGGTAACTGGATGTAAATTAAGCAAGGATGATGATTCACCTGATGTTGATCAAAGATCATATCGATCAATGATAGGAATCATGTTGTACATCACAACATCTCGCCCAGACATAATGCATGCTATAGGAATGGTAGGAAGATATCAGGCTGCACCTAAACAGAGTCATTTGAAAGATGTCAAAATAATATTCAGGTATTTAAAAGAAACAATGACTTATGGTCTGTGGTACCCCAGAAATCAAAGTCTTCAGTTGACTGCTTATTCAGATGCAGATTGGGCAAACTGTGTTGATGAGAGAAAAAGCACCAGTGGAGGAGCATTCTTCTTGGGTGACTCCTTAGTAGCCTGACTTAGTAAAAAGCAAGGTTCCATTTATTTATCAACCACAGAGGCAGAGTACATTGCTACTGCTACCTGTTGCACTCAGGTATTATGGATGATTCAGACACTTGCAGACCTAGAGGTAAAATACACTGCACCGATCCCAATTCATTGTGATAACACTAGTGCCATCAGTGTGTCCAAAAATCCTGTCTTCCACTCCAAGACCAAACATATTCCCATAAAATATCATTTCCTGAGAGAGCAGGTCACCAATCAGACTGTTCAGGTCCATTACATTCCCACTACAGAACAAATTGCAGACATATTTACTAAACCCCTAGCCAAGACACCATTTGAATATCTCATACATAAGCTGGGTGTCATTTCATTTCACACCTAAAAGAGTCCATCTTGTTAGGGGGAGTTTTGTATTGTTTGAATATCTAATGCCTCCTAAAATAACTGCAATAGCTCAGGGGGAACATGTCTCTTCTTTGACATTGACGTCAAAGGGGGAGAAAATAATTCGAGTGTCTTAGTTGCCATCAATGCCAAAGGGGGAGATTGTTGGAAAATGTTTACCAGGTAGCATATGCTTGTTATTGATGGCAAGTACAATGGTGAAGATGGCATGAGTATAGGAAGAATGTAATAGATGGGCATCAGAAGTAGTCTGGGAAGATGCTGCAGAGCAAGCTCGATAAGATCAGAAGAGATAGTGCAGAGGATGGTTAGAATTCTTTATAGGCAATGCTTTATAGGCAGTATGCGCTTTTCATTGATGGCAGGATCAAAGTGTGCATCGATGGAAAAACATGAACAAAGTAAGCTCAGGAGGAATTAGTGCAGATTCGAATGTAGTGCGTAGGTGTGCACCAGGGATGAGGTTAACTCATTGCTAAAGATCAAGAGAGATAGCGCACTTAGGATCACAGGAAGATCAAAGGTCGAGGCCTTTGACACTTAGAAATTCTTCCAAGTAAGGAGGATGCGTAAGCTCGGAGGAGAAGCATCAATGATCGTTGGATCCCATCCTGAATTCTTGATGATTCTCAGATCTCAATGTAGACAAGAGGAGCGTGCAGATATGCAGGATAGATCTCGGGCATTATATCCGAGCACAGGGTCCGACCACCGTTGGATCAAGGAGAACCTGCACGTTCTTTAAAGTGAAAGGAGTAGAGGGCTCACAAAATCCTGAAAGAAGGAGGACCGTCCATCTTCAGGTAGGACATGTGGACATAGATCAAAATTTCGTTGATTGGAGAGTCAAAGGAACAGGTTCCCTAACCTCTCGAAATCATGATATGTGAAATCGCGACTTAACCATAGCCGTCAGATCAAGATATGATCTGTATCGTTGATCCAACTCCATTTCAGAGTTTCGTGGATCGAGAGTTGGAGATGTCAAGTAATATGAATCACAAGAATCCTAAAATCGTGATATGAGAAATTGCGACGTAATCTGAGCTGTCAGATCAAGGTTTGATCTGGACCATTGATCTGAGTCCATTTTGGAGTTTCGTGGATTGGGAATTTGAAGTGACAAAAACATTGAACGTCAAGAGTGTCGAAATCGTGATGTGTGAAATCCCGACTGAATATGAACCATCAGATCAATATGTGATCTGGACCATCGATCTGAATCATGTTAGCATACCATGTCAGCTAGGAACGCGTGGCACAACTAGGTAATGACAAGTGTCAGACTGATTCAACATTTTAGGCACATGTAAGTCATGAATCAGAGTGACACGTGGCAATATTCAACATGTGTCAATCCACGTTTGATGTCAGCAGATTTACACCATTCAGGAGATGGACAGATGTTGAAGGACGAGGAGGGGCTAAAGGGAATGAGCCTTGTCTCATGGTCAGGAGGAGAATGATAGAAAAGGTGACACGATAGGAGTGGGGTCCTTCATCAATACCCCACCATTCTGGACCCCCTCCCCCCGTATTAAAGGCAGAAAGACAAGGGGGCTACGGAATCGCTTGAGAACCATTGATCTGGGCACTCTAATCTTGGCCGCTCGAGAGATGCGCACCCAATTCCGGACCCCCCCCGTATTAAAGGAAGAAAGGCAAGGGGGCTCTGGAATCGCTTGAGCACTGTTGATCTGGGCACTCTAATCCTGGCCGCATGAGAGATACGCACCCAATTCCGGACCTCCCCCCCTCCACTTAAAGGTAGAATGGAAGGGGGGCTCCAAAATCCAATCCCGACCATAGATCTGGGAGCACAGATTCCGGCCATCCAGATTTTCTCGCTGCATATCCAACAACTCAGATAAACCTGAAGGAGATCGGAGGGCTACTATAGCTTGACACAGTGTAACTTCCAGAAACCACTGATGGTTTCTGCCAGAGGACTTGAAGACACTTCGTTGTGATTGCCAAAGAACATGAAGAGTCGCTAAGCTTCACCTAGTGAAGAAAGAGGATTCCTATAGGGATTGACAAATGGATGAGCATTGAAGCCTGTAACTAAAACATAAGGCATAAGCTTGACTATGCCAAAGAAGACGAGGAGTCTCAACTACCAGAGAGGCTGAGGATTCTTAGCAGAACACTCAGTGATGATGAACGCATGGCGGGAACCACCAGAGAAGCTGGAGAGTTGTGATGATCAGGAAAAGCACTCGAGATGTGCAGTAGATTGGGCGAAGTGTGAAGCATGCAGTGGCATGGAAAATATTGCATGCACAAGGAGCATAGGTACTATAAGAATGTTGAACAAAGAAGAGAAGGGGTCATGGTCGTGGGTAGGATTCAAGTGCGAGCAAGGAGGCAGAGCTGAAGAGAAGAGATGCATGCTAGAGGAATGTTGCATCAAAGGGTATGGTGCAACGAGTATTAAAGGAAGAAGAACAGAAAGTGCAAGGTGCGAGCAGAAGACACTGATGCAGATAGGATAGAGCAGCGTAACAGAACAACAACAGGGGTGGTAAGCCATTGAATAATTTTATATCGTTGTAATAAGTTTCAGTAACAAAGAATTTATTATTCAGGGTGGTTGGGAGGTGCTAGGGAGGATTGGTGTCCTCAAAGGTTCAAGTGGGTGCTTGAACACAGGGAGTTGGTGCTCGAGAAACCAGGGAGTTGGTGCTTCCTTCTAGTTGGTGCTAGAGAAACCAGGGGGTTGGTGCTTCCTTCTAGTTGGTGCTAGAGAAACCAAGAAGTTGGTGATTCCTTCTAGTTTGTGCTAGAGANGGTGCTAGAGAAAACAGAGAGTCGGTGCTCTCAGCAAGTTGCAGCTTGCAAAACCAGAGGTTGTAGCCTCACAATGAGTTGGTGCTCATATGTATGATAATGTAAAGAATGTAGATAATACTTATCATATAAAGAAAAAGAGGTTTTCACCCTGTATGGGTTTCCTCAGGAATTATCTGTTTCTGTCTTTCTCATATATGTGACTGATGCTGAATGTGCCCTTGTTTAATTCTCTGCATTATTGTGATCATCATTAAGTGCCTTGTAAAGATTTAAAAAGAAGCATAATTGTTTAAGCAAAGTAACAACTGATTCACCCCCCCCTCTCAGTTGTCCAACACACTTCCATTTGTGTCTTGGGAGTGTCTGATCTCCATATAGTGATTGATCCAGGAGGATTCCAAGGATCGATGATACAACATGAGTCTATAGGAGACGACATGAGTATGCGAGAGCATATGATGATGAGGGATATTTCACGGAGTCATGCCGAGATGTATGGTGGCATTCAAAGGGGTATAGTGCGTTGTAGAGAGGAGACACGCCTAGGGGAGCATGCAAATGTCACTCCTTTCAAAAAACACCTAATTATGAGATATCACCTTCACCATTTAAGTAGTTTCCTGGGTGATGGAAGATGGAGAGTGGTTTACCAGCAGTTGGAGAAGTTGCTTCCGATTGTACCTGATGATTGGGGGTTAGTGATGACTACAGGCAAGCAGTTATCATGGATACCAATGGATGAGCTTCTGGTCAAATCCTTAGGATTGACCAAAGCCTGTGACACTCTCCAGTCCTACAGTTAGCTACAGATATGTTTGTTACCCTTTTCCGACACAATTATCATTGACAACAGCATGAGGAGGATAGCAGATGAGCACATAGGGCTTTTGACAGTGATTAGTCTCACACAGGAGCAGTTAGAGGAGATTGGAAGTGATAAAATTCCAAGTTTTCCATGGGACCCCGTAGTCCATTTTGTTAGCACGATGTTCATGTTGACCCAGGTTTCACCAGAGAGCCACACACTCCACCTTGGTTTGGTTTGGAGTGGGTCTACTGTTACTTGGCCTATGGGGCGAGACATTTTCTTCTTCTTGGCCATCATGATAGGGCATGGAGAGGTTTGGATAGGTACTTCTTCTAAAGAGATGCCTATACATATACAGTTTCTGGACAGTAGGTCCAATGGTCATAGGTATTTTAGCTGGAGGACCCAAGAGAGGAGGGTTCAGGATGTATTCAGGGGGCAGACAATCATGGTCAAAGTAGTGCAGTGTCATCATGAGGATCTTCGACAGAGGTTAGCATGGGACCCAGGGATTGTAGGATTGAGCAGTTCATTGACCAACGGGGAAGAGTGGACCATGGTAGGGGAAAGTTACTCTAACTTTCCATTGATCTTTAGTGTTGAGAGGAGCGCATCGGTTGCGGGTACCTCACAGAGGTATTGCATCACCTCAGTCGGGCATCAACACGTGCAGTTGATGGAGGCCGTGTGGATCTTGGTAGATATTTGGAGGATGGAATCATTCCAAGATGAGGCCATGAGTTAGGTGCATGAGGTTCACATGGTTGATATCTTCCAGGACTGTTCTTCATAGAGTATTGCAGTTCACTTCCTAATATGGGATCCAGGGGGTGGAGTGTGCTATTGTTCATCGTTGGATGGGTTCTACTATGTATCCCACAGGTGGACATGGGATCCTGGTATTTTACTTGGAGGGATTTGGGTATTTCTTGAGGACAAGCAATTTTCTAGCAGGGAGGACTGTAATGTCCCCACTTTGGGACATCATCACAGGGCAACGATTTATGATGACCAGAGTAGCCAGATGGATGCTATAGCGAGTACAAGGGTATTTGAGAGGCATTGTGGGGTCCATATTTCATTGATGATCATATTCCATCATTATGAGACATTCCACACAGGTTGGCTTTGGTTTCGTTGCATTCCGACGATTTCCAGGATTTTGACTATTTTGAGCTATCAGTCAATGGAATTCACTGAAGAGGTCACTTTGGGCACATTACTTGGAGGAACCTCTCAGTGTAATAGCTCATTGGAATCGTGAGGAGAAACACTATAGGATGGGATGGATAGAAGTGACTTTCAGTGGCCAGGGAAGCCACAAGGAGAGATAAGGAGCTTTTCAAAGGTAAAAAGTTTAATTAATTAATTAATGTGATTTAATTAATTAATTAAATATTAATAAAATGAAAGTCACTTTGGAGGGAGAAGGTGAGCCAAAAAGTATAAAGGAAAGGCAAGGGCCTCTTCTCATTCATTCATGTATGTTTATCTTTTTGATTTTTGGCTTCTAGCTAGAGGGCCCATCTCTTGGGGGTTTTGAGGGTTTTGACATAACAAACCCTAGAGGACGATTCGGTGGTGAAAGATTCCACCTATCTTGTCCCAAGATTGGTCTCGCTGATGCAATACTCTCCCATACCATTCTAGTTCCAGATCTACTCATTTGCAGAAGGATTCTACATCAGTTTCATGTGCAGATAGAGATAGGGCACACCAGTTGAGGGATTCTAGCAAGAGGGGTGCACCATCTTTGGAGAGAGATTCATTGTAGGAGATTGGCAGGGTTGTTGAGGATTCTATCACTTGGGTTTTCATTGCAGGGCCTTGGAAATCAGATCTAGTGCTTTCTGAGATAGTTTTATGGCTCAGATTATTTCTTGAGCAGTGGGGCGAATTCAAGAGAAGGAGGGCATTTTTGAGATCCAGATCTAGTCCGCTTGGAAGGGTTACACTTCAGATATGACCCTGAGACTTCACCTAGTGACTTGCAATGTCCCAATCTATATTTCTAGAGAGTTTTAGAGCATTCAGAGGCCTCCTTTAGTAGGGTCAAATTATCTAGGGTTTCAGTCATCCAGTGGGGTGCACCATTCAGTGGGGGATTTCAGATCTACAGAGATTGAGAGGGATCTTGGAGATTCGGTTACCTGGGTTATTCTTACCATCACCCGATCTATCAATTGGCATATTTCCGAGGGTGATTGGACACTTTTGGCAACAGTGCTGAGTTATTGAGGGTTTCAACTTTCTATTTGAGCATGGCATTCTTCAGCTGGAGAGTTTGGCATTCAGATCTACTTGTATTGATCTTCATTTCTCATTGAGCCTTT
>JASDQU010100671.1:494816-516718 GCA_032191745.1 Picea mariana
GCTTGTATATCTTATTGCATATGGTTGAGGTGTGTTCCATGGTTATCTCTTTCTGTTATTTTCTGCATACACACATATAAACACATCTAAAAAGTAGATCAGCAAAGTGTTTGACGAAATACCACAACCAGGAAAAAGTTTTTAAAAGACACCAAAACAGTGATGATCCTTGCATAATGGCTTGGGATCATTACATTAGAATTTTCCTCTGCTCTTATCAACATGCCCCCGAGGGTGCTTCACTCATATTCACCAACATACCACTTCAACTACTTTCTTACACATGTTTGGAGTTACATGACATGAGGATGGGGCATGCCCGCCTCATTTGTACACAATTTATTTTTCACACCTTGCGCAAGGTTGGGTCCCACAGGTTCCCTTCTCCCTCCAACGGGTCGCTCTTGATACTCTCACTATCGCTATTTCTTACAATGACACTCTTAGTAGAAGAAACATTGATGAATTTCGACTATACGTATGCTCCTAACCTCATCCATCAAGGGGCATCTATTATCACTGAAATTTTGTTCGCAAATGGTTACAGGAATCCAACATCTTCAAACAGTTATTAGTTCACCCATGGACCAAAAATGACCAAAAATCATTTCCAAAAGGTCCAAAACTATACAACCAGTTATAAAATTAGGATGCGCTATGACTATATAGGGAGCATGCGCACATGCGCCATTAAGAAACACAGGAAAAGTGCACATGCACACAATGCGCGACTGTGGATGCTAAAAGCCATGCACACTTGAGAATGATGCATTTATGATGTTGGTCGGCCTCCCACCCACTTTTAGTTTAGATTCAAAGTCGATTTGACATCCAAATATTAGCTGAATCCAGCTAGGTGGATGGTCAAATACCTAAAGGTGCCCTAAACAACCCCTTGTTCACACTAAAAGATGGTTGCATAATACCTCAAAGTTGTGCTATAAAAAGAGGCCATGGGTGCACTACATCTTCAAGGAATTCATTTGTAAGGTTATGCTACTACTATTCTCTTGGCGAATCCTCTTTTCTCATCAAGAGCATACTAGCACCATTCCATTTGAGCTATTCACATCACCCTTTGAGTGAATTAGCTTGGGATTCTTTCACCCTTTCTTTCAAGTTCTTAAGTTGTAAGAAGAGCTCAATCTTGGGGGTCCAAGAGCCCTCCCTTGGAGGAAGAAGGGACCCAAAGTCTCCCTTTCTCTTTGGTGTTTTCTTTTCACTAATAAAATCCTTTCCATTGGTGACATGAGTCTTGTTTGTTTCTTGTTCTTATGTCCTTATGCACTATAGTTTAATTGTCTTTATCATTCCTAGTTTAATTCTTACCTTAGTCTTTTATTCTTTATTCTTCTAACCCTTTCCTTTACTGTTGTCCTGCTTAGCTAACCCAAGTAATCTTGTAAGCACCTCTGTTTTTCTCATTTAGGTGACAAAAGAGGCGCAACACTGGTTTTTCGGTGGCATGACCTAGCTTGGGTGGCCGGGGTCATTACAACAAACATAGAACCAATCAGTTATTGAGACTCGTAGTAAACTCATTGACCAATGAATTTCTACTTGACAGATCCATGTACTATAGATAGATTTGGTTCCCATATTGCAAAAGAGTATATGTGTTCTTAAACTAGAAAAGAATGATGAACCTTGGGAAGATGAAATGGAAACATGAACTGAGACTACTTATCCATGTCATAAAAAATTGTCAAATAGACTTGAATGGGTTGAATACATGTCCATATTTTACATGTTATTCAACAAGGACTTATGATGTGATTTTTGATGATTAGTATCGACTACTAACTTATGCCGCATATGCTATAGCCTATGACAAATTTATAGAATGAATAGATGATGCATTAAACCACCAAGTTGTTGTGGGATTGATAGAAATTATTTGTTTGAGACATATTTTAACCATATAGATGAAGTCTAAGGAGGTACCTAAACAAATGGTGCTAGCTATATGATATATCTAGTGCATAGTATTATTCATTGGCCAATGGGGGTCCAAGTATCCATGAATTTTCATAATAATTAGGTAATGTTTTTTTTTTTAATTAGTGCTACATATGAAACCCATCAAACTTGACCAACTTATAATCCAGGGATCTATGCCTGTCAAGGTTTGAAATTGGGTTATTAACATGGTAATGCCCTATTTTGACCATTAGATCACAACCCAACAGACTTAGACGATGCATTTCTAATTGAGTTGTCAATTTTTCCACCCTCGAGAGCTATAGATCCTAAAATTGATTTAGTTCTTGAATGAAACCATTTACCTAAGTATCTTCTAGGATGTCCACTTTGAATTTTGGAGCCAGTTGATAGCTTGAGTTAAAGATGAAGTTGTAAGAAAAGTAGGATACAAGGCTTATTAGATGAAGTGTAACCCCTACCCTAGTGATATTTTTGAAAAATAAGAATCAAAACCTTAAAAATATGTATTGATTATTGCCAACTAAGAATGTTACAGTAAAGAACAAGTATCCTCTACCCATGATTAAAATTTACTTGATCTTTTGTATTGACTGAAGAATTCTCCAAGATTGATCTTAGAACTGATTATAACTTAACACCAGTGGAAGATAAAGGAATCGATAGGATTCGATAGGAAGCTTATTTCAAGTTGGTGCCAAATTACAATCATAAATATCTCATATAGTATATTATCCAAGACTTTGGCAATGAAAATTTGGCATAGTTTAGTTGGAATTTGTTTGTGTAAGGTTGTCGTAATAAGTAGAAAATGAACCACAAGAAATTCAAGTTGTTTAACAAGGACTATATGACTCTTAGAATACTTGATATAGTCAATTAAGTGCCCTACTAATTGTGGATTACACACATTTGAACATTATCCATAATTAACCCCTAACTGTAAGGGCCATAGGTTTAAGCCTAACTATGCATAATGAGTTGAAAGAAGGAATCTTACCCAATAAAGTGAGACTCTATAACTAGAACTAGAGAAGGATCTTTATGGCTATAAGCCTATATGCCATTCTTACCATTTTTAAGAAATATTCAAGGGCCAATCTCTTATAATTTCAATCGAAAAGGGAATTTTCTCCTTCTTAGGGTTGTAGGTGCATCATAATTCATTTCTGGGTATGCAAGTGCCCACGCCCCACCCACACACCCCCATTCTATTATTATGTGATAATTTTTAAATTATTATTGATGATGTTTTCTTATTTGTTTCAAATCTATGATGTTTGTTGTCTATGTTCAATTGATTGAAGGTACAAAAAAATATGTACTTGTTGTATATTTCTTCCTCGAGTGAGGGAAGCTCAGGACAAACAGATGGAAATGTGACTGCATGTACTAGATTTGATACGCGAACAATGCCCAAAGGTGAAAAGGTCAGAAGAAAATTTTGTAGATGCATGTAATTTTATCTTGCCAAATATGATCATGCTATTATGATGTTGAGAGAATAAGGGACATAGAGGTGCCACTCAAGTATAAGAATCTGGTAAAACAATGAGTACCTAAATAATTACCTCCATTGAACATTGACTTCATTATCAACAATAGGACATATCACATTGCACCATCCTCCCTACATGGCCTGGGGCTATTTTCCATGGATGGAATAGCTGTAAAATACAATATATTAACTAAATTGATGGACTATGTCAGACCATGTTACAATTATAGCGACTGGATGTGGTTGGTTCGGTACATGGGAAGTATGCAGAGATATGCACTCGCCACAAATTATATACAACTAATAAAAAATGATAAAAATAAGGGAGGGGATATATACATTTATGGAAGGCCTAAATATTTTGACAATATCGCAGGTTTATAAACAACACATGACCCAGGACAACAAACAAGCAACTAGATTGCATTTATGAGGGACGCGAAGAGAATCGAGTAGTCATGTGCGCAATAAAAAAGATAGCTCCCGGGGAAGAGATATTAGTGGATTACCATTTGAATCGAATAGATAAATCGAATAATAGTGTGTGGGTACTTATGCAACACCTCTTTAAGCAACCTCTACTTATTGCATTATATATATATTTTTTATCTTTAACATGTAAATGATTAACAATTTCTATTTACATTTAATATGAATATTATTATTTGCTTATATAATTTTATTTGGGTGGAAAACATTTTATTTTTTGTTTCACTTTTTTTTTAATATTTCAGGGTTATAATTATATTATAAGTTGGTAGGATGATCATGGAAAATGACCATCCGTAGAACATGTAAAGGATTAAAAATTACGACTTACATTATACGTGAATTTTATTATTTGTTTATATAATTTTACTTGTGCGGTGATCATTTATTTTGTTTTTTTATATAATTGGAATAACATTTGTTTTGTTGAAATATGTAGTCTAAGAGCCACGATACTCCTGATTCAGCTGGCGAGGAGGACTTGTATTCATGCCCCGACCCAATGGTAATGTTACATAAGAAGATCATTAAAGCAAACAATGAACTTGCTCGCTTGTTAGACCTTGAAGATCAAACTACCAAAGTAAAACAAAGGATCAAGTTGGTTATGACACAATTAGGACATATATGGTAATAACCATATTTTAAAGTGATTTTTTTATGTCATAAGTTCAATTATGAAATTTTATTTTTTTAATGTTTACAATATGTAAACAATTTTTTTTTCTTTCTTATATCAAGTTATTTGGAGCCTATTCATCTTGGTGTTGGTAGTAGTAGAACTTCACAGACACCATAGATTACTGATGCGAGCCCCCATATACCTTCCAGACTATTTATTTCTCCAACTTCCACACCTTTAGATGGGATCTATGACACACACCCCTAGGCAGCCACAGAACCAGGATTTGGAGGTGGTGACAGATATGAGACTGATGATGTGGATTATATGGTTTCATTTCCTGGAGCGAGACATGTTACCAGCATGGGGACCATTCCTTGCACATTTATGGTCAACAAGGAATGGATTCCATAAAAGAATATAAGACTCCCAGGTAGTTTTTAACATTTTAACTATTTCATGTTGTCTATCTCAAACATATAACATCTATAGTATTATTTTTAATTTAATGATCATATATTTTTGCATGTAGGAAACAACCATTTTTATAGGAACTTGGAGAACAAAACATTTCTGATTTTTGGGCCAACCATATGCATGAGGTGGAATTCCCAAAATTCCCACCTTAAAAGATAACTTATGGATATCTTGAAGGCCTCTTTAGAGTAGACACCTTCAATAAAAAAGCATCCACCTCTTTAGCTAAACAATATTTAAAATCTACGTGAGATGTGTATAGGATTCACTTGCAAAAGAACCCTAGGTATGAGAATCCTCCTGTGGTTATAGAGAGGGAGTGTAAGGTGCTCATTGAGGATGCAAAGGAAAAAAAATTGAGAAAAGAAGGAAAAACACCAACTGGTACCCCAAAGTAAATTAGATTTTGAATTCAATACCTTTAATTTTCTTTAGATTTAAAGAAAATTGTGGTATATAACATACTTGAAACTTTTAATGATAGGTTGCTTGACACTTCGAAGGAAACAAAAGCAAGGTTTTCCAAACATGGTCATCACAAGCTAGGTCAGGGAGGCTACAAGAAGTTACAGTCACAAATTTTAGGCACCCAAACATCTCAACCATATTATTTGTATCGCCTTCCAAATTTCAGGTAATTGCAACCAATAACATTAAAAATACATACTCTTATGCAATGCAAGGTGACTACTTCATAACTGAAACAATGGAGGAATACCTCCAGATTGGTTATAAGTACTACTATCAAGCTATCGTTGAACATAGGAAAAACATGGGGCAAACCCAAAGATCCGATTTGCGGGATAAGGTAAATAAAAATAAATCCACATTAACCTTTCATTACTTATAAAATACATTCAAGTTTGATATCATCCATAAATTTGATGTGTTACTTTGTTTTAATCAGGGGATCAACACTATCAACGAGCTCATTCGTACTGAATATCAGTACATTGATAGTTTATCATCGCCACAACATGGTGCTCCCAAGAATATCCATTCTAGCAGGATGCATCCCCACGATGTTCCTACAACTGAGGCCCACGACGGTAACATGGCTGTATATTAATCATATACTTAATAATTTTGTAATTATAAATTTTGTACTTCTAATTTTTTTACTTATACATTTACAATTGTGTCCTTATAAATTTTGTGGTTTCAATGGAAGATAATGTCGTACTTCAGGATACTTCACCTAAAGAGGAGTATAGGCTGACAACGATTCCAATGGTGCTGACTAGTGTACCAGGTAAATAATTATATTACATAGGTTTGTTTTAATATTACTAAACTACTTCAATGATATTTATAAATTGGCCATATAAATTTAATATTTTTTGTTTTTGTAGGGGATGCCCCCTCACAATGGCTTGCACGCCGTTAGTACAAGACCATGCATTCTCTCATGTGTGAGAGGAGTCAAGCATAATCAACTACTAAAGAGAACCCAAAAAATGAAGACGTGGATGTTGATGATTTACTTAAGAACTGGAAAGCACATAATAAGAGGCCTAAAAACAAATGATGATGTATAATATTATTATAAGACAGATCGATGTACATATAGCTAGTATAGTTGGAACATTTTTTGGATGGTAAAGCTCATATATAAAAACCATTTTCTATGACATATGCCTTTGAATGAGTTCTTGCATACTTTTTGTTTCATTAGCTTTGAATGAGTTATTTCATACTTTATTGTACTTATGTTAGTAAAATATGAAATATAGATGGTTAGTAAAATATGGATAGAGAGATAAAACAAATCCAATTCTATTACTTTCTAGTACTTATGTTCAAAGAAAAAGGAAATCATTTTTTTTTTCCTTATTTTATCTTAGCTTTCTTTCTTATCTTTACAAACACCTTTTTATCAATTTTGAATATTTGTAATGCATATTTTCTATTAGAATATAGATTGGGTATTGGGGAATTGAGAGTGATGTGAGGGGGGGAGGGGCCATAGGATATTCCACCTTCACGTGGTTGACCCTGTTAAGTAGAGAATAATTTATTGGAGTTGTTTAATCTTGGAGAAAACCTCCCTCAATTCAATGGAGCAATGACATAATCAATGTTGACTTCGTTGTTGGTCCTTCAGATCGAGGGAGGTTTGCTTGAAGTTTATACGACTCAAATAAATTATTCTCGAAACTAAGAGGAGATTATTCATAAGTTATATTTAGTTATATATCTATCGTGTTTTTAGTTTGTCCTTATCTAGTAAATCCATGTTTGAATCTAGGAAGATGAGGGGCTAGCCCAAAAAATAAGGCTTATAAGGTGCCTGGAAGCATTGTCAAGGTATGTTCTGACATTCTCATAAAAATGCATATTAGAGTAAACAATGCCACAAATATGAGTTGTATTCATTTTATAGATATTTATTGAGGTTGAGTGACTTGGCACTATAGGTATTAGAAAATCATAATGATGGATGAGATGGGATCAAGGGAGGTATGTTATCCAAATCATTTACTGACTAAATAATGCTGTACAATTGGAATTGTCATGCTTCTTATAATGAGGATGTCATCATTAAATAAGGATTTGATACAATATGTATTATTTTTCATTGTAATAGTTTAATCACTAATGAATTGGTAACACCCATCCCATTGGATAGAATGTGGTCCCTATCAAATTATAAAAATACCCATGATTTCTCTTTGTATTCATAGAAGAACAATGGCAATGAGAGTGAAATTTATTTAAAAATTGAAGTTGATTCCATACTATCCAACAACAATCAACGTAGTAGCTTCCTAGAATGTCTTATAGAAATAATTGTTGTGGGGTAATCATTCTGCAACATGTTTTTTTATTAGTCCTAGATAGTCACCAATCAGGTATCTAATTAAATTACATAAGTTGGAAAGAAGGCCACTCAAGTTTTCGCTACAGTGAAATAGCTCATGTATCCACATTTATGCACAAATGCATCATATCACATGACATGTATTTGGAATGGAAATATTCTTGGTGCTAAAGAAAGAAATGACACTTATATCAGGTAGTCTCTGGTTATAGTAATTTCTCAAAATGATGTATGAAACATGCTTTGGTTATATTTATTTTTCATTTAACCTATTATTGTATTTGACAAATGCAGGTCTGAAGGGCGGTCACCTCCATGATCCACAACACATTTCCGACAAGGTATCTACTACCCCATGTTTTCTATCCTTGTTTTGGTTGTTTTTGACTTGTCTGGGAGCCTACGAAAAATAACCAAGGTAAGGATAGAAAACATGGGTAGCACATGAATCTTCCCGAAGATTAATGGACAACTTAATGGTGAATATTGGACATGGAACAACTTAATGGAGAATATTGGGCATGGAACAACTGAACACGCTCTATTGGGAAATTGGCTCTATTTCAAGTTCTATGATGGAGAACCATGTATACTATGTTTGACACAAATTTCATTTCTATAGTTGTAAGCAAAAAATAGCACAACAATAGAGTTAAATAAATTTTTATATATTTATTTATGTGTTAACAAAAATAGATTAACTTTTTATACAAGTTCATATTTTTTTGATATTCTACCAAGTGTTATCAAAGAATATTCTACTGATTTTTACCTAAGAATATTCTACTGATATTCTATACGACAGTAACTCCTCCTTGGCTGCCAACTCTTCTTGCAACTTCTCTACAGGATGCTAGTGCAACATTTTTGTGTGTGCATGAAAAATTTATATATTAAAAAAAAAACACTTACAATGAAATTTACTTTGAGGAACTATCAATATGGTACTAGCTTATGACTTTTCACAATTTACTAAGTTTAAGTATGAAAGGACCATCAAACAACCCTATTAGGTGTTTTAGTACCCAAGTAGATTAGTTTTCAAGAAAACCATCAAAGTGTAAGTATGAATGAGTGGTATTACATGGGGTTTACTTCATGGTCATTGTGTCATTGACATGCAAGGCCACGTGTGATGTTCACCTCCATGAGCACCTCCTTAGAGAGATCACTTGGTGCATTGATTTATCCTTTCCTCAACATTGTTTCTTTCCACCCCTATCTTTCCTTTTGATATTTATTAATTGCTTTGCAAGCCCCTTTTAGGTTATTGAATTTATTACATCAAGATTCAATTAAGTCCTTTTCTTTTGATATGCATTTAGTGCATTAGGACTTAGGGTCATGGCATCATAGCGAGTGAGTAGAGCTTAGGATAACTTGGATTTTGATTTATCATTCATATCCATTTTTTTATTTTTTTATTTTGAATATATAACATGCTCTTTCCATTATTTTACCAGCTCCATTAACCTCAAGCATTCAAGTCCCTTCTTCTCATAGGAGAATGGAGTACAGACATTTTTGGGACACATGTAACAACCATTCCCAAAATATAGGAAACAAGGGGGAATATAGATGACAAGTGTTAATTATGAAAGGACACATGTACATTACCCCTATCAAGGCCTCTCGGTAGTACCACTTTTCCAAAAGAGTGACATCACTTGACTAGAACAAATATGATGTTAAAACACATATGATGGCCACCAAAGTGAAACAAGGGAAAAAACATAACTTCCAATCATCATGATTCATTATTTGATTTCAACCCATGATCCTCACCTAAATGCCCAATAAATTAAATGTAACACTTTGTATGAAACAATGGCTAATATACCTTATGTGTGTTTGAACACCATCATCATGTGAGCATGTTGATCAAGTGAATGAGTTGATAAATGATTAGGGAAAGACATATGAGGGGATTTTTTCTGTGGAGAATGTCAGTCATCATCTCTGGGACCAGTGTATACAAATGTGGATCATGAAAAATGATCTCCTCTAGTTACCCCTAGGTGAGAGGGGGTAAAAAGTCCAATTCACTTCACTCCATCATGGGAAGGGCCCCACTTCCCCATCCATGCTAAAATATTTCATCAAACATCATTGATTTTAAAAACCTTTGAGTCTTCCTCCTTCCAAATCAAATGGTGATTAAATTCAAAGGAAAATTGTATGGAAAACAAGGGAGAACATGAAATGGATGGAAGTATTCATGTACAAGGTAGGTTTCCAATCCCATTATTATAACGCCTAGCACATAAAATGCATTTGGCTTGTGTCCTTGAATCCTCCCCTCTTAGCATTACAATTTTTTCTTGGGATTTTCCCATAAATAATAATAATGCCACTCTCCACCATTTGATAGTCATATTTATTTTACTCTTTTAACATTGGCATGGTACAACAAATGTGTTAATGTGACTCACAAAATTTGAATGTATATTTAGAGTGACAGTGAAATGCACAAAGTAATTTCTTATTGACACAAACATAGTGCTAGCAACACTTTGGTGTCCAACATGTTAAATTGCCAAAAGTTTTGGTGTGAGTATATTGCCATCTCTAGGGCTAGCTGAATTTATCTAGAAGAAAAATGATACAAATATCCAATAAGGATTGAAAGATTTGATACTAAAGCATGTTCTAGAAGGATTCTAGGTTAATTTGACAAAAAATTTCCTTTAGATTGATGGAAGGATGCCTACCAGTTCAAATAGTAACCTTGGTGTGAGGGTGATTTGCAATTTTTTCAACACATTTAAATAACTTCCCTTGTAGATAGTATTTGCTTCATACACCATTCTAATAATTTCTCACACAAATTAGTGTACTTATTTGGTCTATTTCCATGTGACTTTCAATTTTAAAATCTCAACCAAGTTATCCAACCAATTCCACAATGCGCATTTCAGTATCTTTTGTTCTATGAAACAATGCATCTTTGTTCTTTTCAGTAATTATTAACTAAGAAAATTGAAAATCTGTCTTATCTTTAGTGGAATTTTGATTTTTCATTTTCTATGCATTAGAAAATTACTTTACAAACATTTTGATGGAAGTAGTTATGCAGTCTGTGTTGAGATTTACAAGGCTCGACAAGAAACTTATGGAACCACTATTAAACCAAAATTTGAAATAGCCTATTCAAAAGTACACTAGAGAGAGATAGGTCTAGTTCCAGTGAGAGTGCAAAATCCAAGCACAAGTGTGTTTAAAACAAAGTTGCATGAGTGTGACTAAGAGAAAATGCCAATAACAAGAGAAAAATTCCAAATATAGGTGCTCTTAAGATCATCACACTTTGTATAATAGATCAAGAAAATGACAAGATGAGATGATACAAATGAGAGTTTGATTTATGTACTTATACACAACTCAAGTAAAACGTGCTCCCAAGAGGGGTTATGGGCCCACATGACAAGAGAACACACTCCAAGAGGGTTATCGATCCTACAGATAATGTTTGACTAGGTTGGCCATAATCCCAAACCTAGTATAATGGCCTTATCCATAATTACAACCTATTGTTAGCTTCCGGGGTTACTACGAAAGTGTTTACACCATGTTTGGGGTTGCTTCATTAGTTTTGGGGTACATGGTGTATGATTAGTCTTTGGATGGTCTGTGATGGATTTTCAAACTAGAGATGGCTTATTCAGTGATTTATTGACCTCATTTGGGTGTTTGTACAACATTCTTCCTTAGGGCATTGGAGACCTTCATACAACGTCGTGACAATGATCTTTAGACAATATGATTGTTAAAAAAAAAGTTTAACTAACTTAATGGTGATATTCATACAATGATTTTAATGGATTGAAGTTGATGGAAGGATATGGAATGAAAAACCATTTGACAAAATTAAAATGATATATATACAAAGTCATAGTGGTGAGTTTGAGTATGAAACGTAAAGATCTGGTGGCAATTTTTTTGAATAGTTTATCAAAACATTACAAAGGGATGATCTTAACAATCAACATCACAATTAAATAAAGTGTCATGAAGTTTGAATACCTCAATGGAATTTCATTACAGAAGGCATAAGTCCATTGAAGGAATATTGGAAAGATGCATCCTATTGACTTACCTATTGAGCATCCACCACCTATCAAAAGTTGGAACACCATGTCACATTATATGGCCAATGTCATCCCTGAACTAAGTTAATAGCCATGACACCCTTTCTATTTCATAGGAAAAAAAATATTTCAGTCTTAGGGGGAATATAACATTGGTGTGGGGAATATCACGATCCCCTATTAGTTGATTAGTGAATCCCTTAGGGGTGAGATAGTACCATATTATATACAACAATAACTCCTCCTTGGCTTCCATATCTTCTTGCAACTTCTCTACAGGGCGCTTGTGCAACATTTTTGTGTGTTCATGATGAATATATATATATATTTTAAAGGAACTATGATATCCCTCATGGGCCTGAACCCCGATTGATAGAGTCCAAATGACTGTGCGAGATTCTTTTGATGTTGAATGTTAAGTCCACAGGTCCTTTTCCTTTTACAAAATTTTAATTCTATAAAAGGTGCTCCCTTCAATCCAACTTTCATGCAACTTCGGGCTCAAAACCACCATCTTAACCACTTAAAATATACCTTTAGGTATTCCACTTAGATCCCATACGACCACAATGCTGGAACCGTGTCCTTCGAGCTTCAGGACTTCATGAGTTTCTCCCTCTTTTTACTTCGTGTATTTTCTCCGGAGTAATACCTCCCAGATTATTAAGATCCTGCAACTTTTGGGTTATGAATTAAATATCCTCCATCGATCAGGACTCCTAATCAATAGTTATATCTCTTCACCCCATAACTCCTTCCCGATATATATCAATGGATGCGACTTTATCAACCAATGAGTGGATGACTGTCCTTCACTTCGGGAATCCGGGATATCAAATTTTACTCTATCCTTCCACTATATGGAAATCAAACGATCGAAGAGATTTCCTAGTTCATCCTTTGATCCAACGACTCTTGTTTACTCAGGTGCTTCAGAGATCTAGGAATTTCACTTACCTTATCCTTCCACTGTATGGCTGATCGAACGACAGAAATGATCTGGCTCGATCCAACGAATAGCGTGAATTTGTAGCCTCGCGACTTTGGCCTTCGAGAATTCTGCTGAGTTTTGAATATTTATCGTCTGGAGTGGTCAATGGTGGAGTTGATGACTACCAAACGTCTCTAATCCTACAGTCGCGATTACTCCTAAAGTGGGAAGAGACGATGCAAATTTAAACATTTTTTTTTTCAAGAAATTTCTACACAGTGATATTTCTCCCATGCAACCCCTCCTTCGATATTCCTCCCGAGATTGAAATTATTAAAAACCATTAAGTTAGAGGGTATCTCTCTCTCCCTCATATGCAATGAAAGAAATATTGACATTGATGCAATGCAATAAAACTCAAGATTTCAATAATTCATAACTTATTTCACATGGTTACAAAGGAATTACAGAGATCGAATCTCTATCTTTCTTCTCACACCAAACCCACCTAGTTATCTACCCCCTATCCCCCATTTATTCAAACCCAAATACAATTAGACGTAGCTCAATGAACTCCTTGAACATATCTAAAAACAAATCCCTCTAATATCTCAACAACTCTAAGATTATCTAATTTAACTGAAGATTTGTCATTAAATCACACCTAACTTCAACTCTGATTCCAGATAGACACCTTATAGAGGCATGTCGACCTGATTATTACAACAAAATAAAATAGAAAAGGACTAAGGGATCCAACCCCCTTTTGAAAAAGACTTGAATCTTCTAGAGTCATTATTCAAGAATAGTTTTGATGCTCCTGCACAAGACTCCCTAGGAACATAAATTTTCATGGACTCCTGTTCATGAGGTCTTCAAGTATTTGGCCATTTTTCTAGATCTCTTCAACACTCATCCAGGTTTCATATTCAATTGGAAGGTCTTTCCACTTGACTAAGTACTCATAGTATTCTTTCTTCCTGGTCTTCTTAACAATCTTCTGGTCAAGATTTCTTTCTATCTGTAACTTATTTACTGTAGGTAATTGCTTCATCCATTGAATGTCTTGACTATTCCTTTCATCCTCTTCTTCAGGTTCTTTGTAAGGGTACAAATCTGCAACATTGAATATTGGCTATTTTCCAATATCTGATGGTAGTTCCAAATCATAAGCATTGCCTGAAAATTTTCTCAGGATATTACATGCTCCTATTTTCTTCAAATTAAACTTGTTATATTCTCCCCTTGGGAATATCCCCTTCCTCATATGTGCTAATACTTGGTCTCCAAATTGAAAATTAACCTCTCTTATTTTCCGATCTTCCCTTTGTTTGTACCTCTGAATGCTTCCTTGTAGTTTTTATTTAACTTGTTCAAGTAGTCTCTGAATCTCCTCAGCAAAATATTCAACATCTGCACTTGTTTTCTCTTCTCTACCCGAGTATCTTAACTCCGAAACACCTCTTGGATGCATCCAATACATTATTTGGAAAAGGGATTTTTCTTGTACTTCTATTTGGTGAGTCATTATAAGCAAACTCAGCTTGTGGTAAAATTTGATCCCATTGGATCTTATGTTCATTGACTAAACTCCTCAACATATTACCCATGATTCTGTTCAATAATTCAGTCTACCCATTAGTTTGAGGTGATAGGATGAAATCAAAGGTAGGTTTGTGCGAAGTTTCCTCCACAAGGTTCTCCAGAAATTTCCAATGAATTTAGTTTCTCTGTATAAAACTATACACTTGGGTAAGCCCTGCAATCTCACTACCTCCTTGAAAAACAAGTTTTCTATGTGTGTGGCATCACTAGTTTTATAATAGGATATAAAATGTTCCATCCATGAAAATATTCCACTACTAAAAATATGGAGTCACTTCCCCTCTATGTTCTAGGTAAGCCTAAAACAAAATCCATACTTATGACATCCCATGGTTTGTCTGGTGTAAGAAATGCTTGATACAATCCTATATTTTGTTGTTTTCCTTTGGTATATTGGTAGAATCTTCACTTGTTGACAAAATTTTGTACATCGAACCTCATACTTGGACAACAATAAAAAATAAATTATTTGGGAAAAAGTTTTGTCGTGGCCAAAATGACTAGCTAGTCCTCCACTATGCTTCTCCTTTAGAATATTTTCTGTCATTGAACATATTGGAATGCATAATTGGCTTTCCTTGAACAACAACCCTTCTTTTATTATGTATTCTAACCAAGGAATCCTATCTCCCATCACTGTATTTTCACATGCTTCATAAGCTTCTTTGAAGTATGGATCCTCCTTGTACATCTCTTTGAGATGTTCGAATCCCAATGTGTTTACTTGATACTCCCACAAAATCAAACATATCCTACTCAAAGTATCTGTAACTTTATTATCACTTCCATTAATAGATTTAATAACAAAAGTAAAATTCTGCATCAATTCAACCCATTTGGCTTGTTTTTGATTTAGCTTTTCCTGTTTAGTGATGAACTGCAAAGCATGGTTATCAATATATAAAATGAACTCCCTAGGCATAAGGTAATGCCTCCATTTCTTCAAATCTTGTATGACTGCATAAAACTCTTTATCATAAGTTGAATACTTCTTTTTGGTATCATTCAACTTCTCACTGAAATAAGAAACATTTTTATCTCCCTGACTTAGGAAAACACCAATTGATACCCCACTTGCATCACATCTAACTTTAAAAGGTTTTTGAAATTCTAGTAAAACTAGAATAGGATGTTTTGTAATTTTCTGCTTTAAAAATATGAATCCCTTTTCAGCTTCCCTTGTCCAATTAAAATATGGATGTTCTTTCTTTATATTATCCAGAATAGGAGCAAAAATACTACTGGAATTTTTGATAAATTTCCTATAAAAACTTGCTAATCTATGAAAGCGTATTACCTCATAGATAGATCTTGGAGAGGGTCATTATTTTATATATCTCACCTTTCCTAGATCCATCTTTAATTCTTCTTGAGATATCACAAATACCAGGTACACCAGTTCTGTCTTCAGGAAGGAACATTTCTTCAAGTTTATTAAAATTTCCTCCCGTCATAGTCTCTACAACACTAGATTCAAGCAACTTAGATGTTCTTCTTTAGTCTTACTGTAAACAAGGATTCCATCTAAATAAAAATCACAAATTTACCAATAAAATCCTTGATTATATCATTCATTAGTCTCATGAAAGTTTTAGGGGAATTTGTCAGGCCAAAAGGCATGACAAGCCATTCATACAATCCTTCATTAATCTTGAATGTTGTCTTCCATTCATGTTCTTCTCTTATCCTAATATGACAATGCCCACTCTTTAAATCTATATTGGGAAAATAATTATCTCCACTCAGACAATCCATTAAATTATCCATTCTGGGTAAAGGAAATCTATACCTGATGGTTATCTTGTTGATTGCTCTGGAATATTTACACATCCTCCAACCACCTTCTTTCTTTGGACTCAACACTGTGGGTACTGCAAAATGATTCATGCTATCTCTGATCAATCCCTTGTCCATCAACTCTTGGACCTACATTCTGATTTCCTCATTTTCCTTTGGTGTCAACCTATATGCAACTTTGTTTGGAAAACTAGCTCCAGGAATTAAATCAATATGATGACTAATACTTATGATAGGGGGAAAAACATTTGGTAAGTCTTCAAATACTATGTCAGCAAACACATATAACATCAATTGTATTTCAACAGGTAGACCATTCATATGAGTGCTAGTAAGTATTACTCTCGGCTTACCAACAACAACAAACTGTATTTCTTCTTCCTTCTTAACTTCTTGCAATAATTCCTTACCACTTATAAATAGTATACTTGGAACAGTTTCCTCCTTAGCTCTTTCATCCTTCAATGGTAGTAGCACTTGTTTATGCCCATCCTTTTCAAGAGTGTATGTGTTCTTCCTCCCATCATGTATAACTTTCATGTCATACTACTAAGGCCTCCCCAACAAGATATGACAAACATCCATAGGCATAAGATCACACAAAATTTCATCCTTATAACTAACAATATGAAATTCAACGTTACATTGTTCACTTACTAAGATTTGACGACCCTTTTGTAACAAAGACACTTTATACATAGTAGGGTGTGCTACATTTTGCAGTCTTAGTGTCTCCACCATTTATGTAGAGACCAAATTATCAATACTATCACTATCAATGAATACCTTACATACCTTTCCTTTTGTTTTTCAGGTGGTCCTAAACAAATTCTTCCTCTGTGCTAGTTCATGAACTTCCTTCTCTGACTTGATTAGAATTCTCTTCAACATGAGTGAATCTCCAATTTACGGAGGTTCCTCCTTTACTTCTGGTTCTTTTACCCTTTCTTGAGCTTCTGCAACATGATTTCCCCTTGAATTCGCTGGTTTTTTTTTCCAGGATAGTTCCAAGACATATGTCTTGTCTTTCCAAAAATATAACGCTTGATCTCCCTACTTCTTCCTTCGCCTCTTGAGACGTATATTCCACCTATATGCTCTCCTATGGGTGATTGTCTAATAGAGATGCTTGCTTCCCCCTTTGTATTCAAATATTTTCCTCTTGGTGATCCTTCTTCCTCTTCCTCTGGTTCTTTGGCTCTATTTCCTAGCCAACTTCCCCTCTGCTTTTAGGTTGCTTGATAAGCATCCTCTACTATATTGATGGTCAGAAGACTGATTTCATCTTGGATTTCATACCTTAGTCCATTGATATACATGGAAACCTTTACTACATCATATTCTACAAAACTTGGCTCTAATACCACTCTGATAGCCCTCCTGGGACTGAACCCTGATTGATAGAGTCCAAATCACTCTGTGAGATCCTTGTGATCCAGAATGTTAAATCCATAGGTCCTTTTCCTTTAACAAAATTTGAATTATGTAAAAGGTGCTTCCTTCAGTCCAACTTTCATGCAACTTCGGGCTTGAAACAACCAACTTAACCACTTAAAAACTACCTTTAGCGCTTCCACTTGGCCCCCATACAACCAAAATGTTGGAACCGCATCCTCCGAGCTTCGGGACTTTGTGAGTTTCTCCCTCTTTTTTACTTCACGTATTTTCTTCGGAGTAATACCTCCTGGAGTATTAATCTCCTACAAATTTTGGGTCACGAATTAAATATCCTTTGTCGATCAAGACTCTTGATCAACGATTATATCTCTTCACCCCACAACTCCTTTGCAATCCATATCAATGGATGTGACTTGATAAACCAATGAGTGGATGATTGTCCTTCACTTCGGGGCTCTAAGATATCAAAGCTTACTCTATCCTTCCATTGTATGGTGATTAGATGGCCGAATGTATTTCCCAACTCATCTTTTGATCCAATGAATCTCATTTACGTTGGTTCTTTGAAGCTCTGGGAATTTCACTTACCCTATCCTTCCACTGTATGGATGATCGAACGACATAAATGCTCTGGCCCAATCCAATGACTAACGTGAATTTGCAGCTTTGTGACTTAGGCCTTCGAAAATTCTACTGAGTTTTAAATATTTATCATCTGGAGTGGTCAATGCCATAGTTGATGACTACCACATGACTATGATTTGACGATTGCGATTACTCCTGAAGAGGGAAAGGACGACGTAGATTTAAACAGTTTTTTTTTTCAAGGAATTTATACAAAATAATCTTTCTCCTGTGCAACCCCTCCTTCGATATTCCTCCTGAGCTTGAAAGTATGAAAAACCATTAAGTTATAGGATCTCTCTCTCTCTCTCCCTCATATGCAATGAAATAAATATTGGCATTCATGCAATGTAAGAAAACTACAAATTTTATTAATTCATAACTTCTTTCACAGGGTTACAAATAAATTTCAGAGATCGACTCTCTATCTTTATACTCACACTGAACCCACCTGGTTCTACTCCCTATCCCCCATTTATTCAAACCCAATTACAAGTAGACGTAGCTCAATGATCTCCTCGAACGTATATAAAAACAAATCCCTCTAATATCTCAACAACTCTAAGATGATTCAATTTAACTGAAGGTTTGTGATTAAATCATACCTAACTTCAACTCCGATGCTAGCTAGACACCTTACAAAGGTTTTTCGTTCTGATTATTCCAAAAAAATAAAACAGAAAAGGAATAAGGGATCCAACCCCCTTTTGAAAAATACTTGAATCTTCTAGAGTTATTATTCAAGAATAATTTTGATGCTCCAACATCACACTGCAATCTGATTGGAGTATGGTTTACACTCTATGGTTGGAATTGTCATGTATTTATTAGATTTGGGATATTATTTTCTTTTCTCTAGAGTAACGACTAATAAGAAGTATGCTTTCTTTTTGGAAAAGGACACAACAACTTTCACTATTATAAGCATCAAGATTTACAATAAATCATCAATAATTTTAAAGTTTTCTTTTTAATTAGACCCCGAATCCTTAGTATGCATTTTCCAAACCAATCAAGTGTATTGCAGTGCTTGACATGATTCCATTGAGTTTTGATGATTGACGATTGAATCCCACTGATGTGACCTCAACATGAAGATATATCCTTGGATTCATTTGTATCCTACATGTGTAATCATTGTATGGACAACATGCCCCTTATGGCAGTTCAGAGGAGTTAAATCCCTTTGCACTCACATTGACAATGTTGCTTCCAAAATATCTATTACAAAGTACTATGTGAAGTGGCAGAAATGAAATGCATACCATTGTACCATGTATTATATAGATACCAGTATTGTTGGAGGTGGTATTTATAAGTCTGATTTGATGTTATTTGTCCTGGTATTTTTTTAATCCCTCATGTTTCGAATGGCTAGGATTGTAAGAAGATGACACACTGATGCTTGAATAATTTTACTATTCCCTCCACCACGTGTGCTTCTATCCCATCCTAGAGTTATTTTCTGTGTGCTTGTAATGCATTCTTGAGACTCTTCTTGTTTCCTTAGATGGTGTGCCTCTGATGGAAAGTTTCTTAAAAATCCTGTAGTGCCTTGAGAGACATAGGAAAGCTTTGTCTCTGCTCCTCTATTTTTCCTGTGGAGTGTGCTGGATTTTACTTATCCATCAAATGTGGGTGTGGGGTAGAAAATGTGACCAGATTGAACTCTATTGAATGCTACTACCATTTCAACTATTTTTGTATCATGCTTATGAAAATTCTTCTGTAATATGTTTGTGATCAGGGGATCAAATTTTGCTCAATTTTCAAAGTGCTTGGAATGCGATGAAAATAGTGCCATTGCGTCCATCTCGTCTTCCTGATTTCGGCGGTATATTTACTTTCACAAACAGAGTCTGCATGAAGGAGTTATTGCGATCTGTCCGCCAAGCCAAACAGGCAAAATTTTGGATGCTGACTGTACTTGTTCATACAGTCCGTATGGCCATGTGGTAGGGCCGTACCATCATGATGACATGGTAGTTGGATGAGGTGTCATGTTTTTATTGGTTGGTGGTTGTCCAATCGGGTGATGGCATGTGTCATTTGTAGTCAATAATGTGTGGACACGTGGCCCAACCCATTGGCACCATGTGTCACTATATCACTGGTTTATATGGTTATATGTAAAAGTTTTATGGGGAGTCCACGGGGTTCGACCCCGGGACCTCCCCACAGCATAGAGACTTCGCACGACCACCCGAACATTGGGCCATGGTGTATTGTTTATTATATATACCGATTTGCAATTATTTAAAGTTTTGTAATTGTAATGTGGGCAGGGGGTCGGGCCGGGGCTTAGGCCCGACCAGTGGTTTTTGTTAACGCATACAACCGTGTCATGAATATATTATTGCCCGACCATTGGTGCATTGTAATACATTGCATTCTATTGCAATGTATTTTAATACATTGCATTGAATATAACCATGTGTTAGCGCGGGGTTTTGAACCCATGACTCATATGTTAAGTGTTGGCGCGCGGTTCAAACGGATTAACTCCTTTTTCGCCCAGATTTTGGTCCTATGCGCCATGTGCCCAAGAGCCGAGCTGGTTAGGGGCTGGCACGCCCTTAACCATCCTATGGTTTGTACCGGTGCACGGTTGCATACGGGACTGGGTTCTTTACGCTTAAATGAGCATGTGAGCTAGGTTTGGAGAACAGGGGTACGAATTGTAGAACCAAAGACAACAAGTTGGAGAAGGAGACTTCAAGGAGGCATATCTTTCTCATTTTTCGACTGTTTTAGGTGTCCAAAGAGCCCAGACAGGAGTTTTGGGACGCTGGGAAGCCATTAGAGCAGTCGGTTTGTTAGTTTGAGCATTGTAAGACATATTTTTGAGAACTTTTGAGCAATTAATAATAATAATCCATTGGAAGCTGGACCAGGAGATGTAGCCCATAAGAGGGGTGAACTCCTTTATCAAATTGATGTGTCTTATGTCTGCTATTCAATATTTAAGCTTCTGTCTATGTGTATCTTGCATAAGTAATCCTAAATTTATGTGTTGAAAACTGATCCTATTGCTTTAAACACATAACATTTCACTTGCAATAATTATTCAAGTTTTTCAAGTCTTCTTCAATTTTAGATCAAGTTGGTATCAGAGCACTGGTTTTGAAGACTTGATTGTTTGCAAGTTTTGTTTCTGATGCTCACAAGGTTGAAACTCACATGAGGAGAAGGTCAACTTGTGGAGCCAAGTTCTTATCCGACGAGGAGGAAGCAGTTTCATTCACCGCAAGTTGCAGAGAGACATTCACCAAGCATGGCACATGCAGAAGATCATGAACGTGTTCCAGATGAAGAAGCAGACTTCAGGCAGACTATCATACAGTTGAGAGATATGATGAAATTCATAATGGAACGAACCGTGATGTCACAGGGTGAAGGCTCTAACCCTTCAATGCATAAGGGAGGCGGTGGTGACAAGACTCCAGGCAGAGATGGAGGGAATGGTGCTTCTCCACCACCCTCTCCTCCTCCATCATCATCTTCTTCTTCTTCTTCTTCTTCAAGTTCGAAACATCTTCCCAATGGGCATGGTAAAACTCCTTCGCAAATTCCTTCATTAAAGCTTGATATAAAATTTGAGTTGCCACTTT
>JASDQU010100671.1:516818-533969 GCA_032191745.1 Picea mariana
TCGTTTAGATTTGCCTCCATATATGCAAATGTATGCAGTTGTTAATGTTGAGAATTTGAAGTTGTATGAGCCTCCATTGATTGATGATCAAGGAGAGTATGTTCAGATTCCTTCCATAAATGATTTTTCTCTAGAGTATCTAACAGAACTGCAGGAAGACACCATACTTGACAGGAGGATGCAAACTTCGAAGAGAGGAAATGTGGAGTATTTGCGAGTTGGTCTTAAAGGGACAAATCCAAGCAAGGCCAAGTGGATTGAGGTTGGAAGGGTGAGGGAACTATACCCTCATCTTCACATAGACTGAGATAGTCTTTTGGAGGTCTAAAAGCTTCCCAATGGGGAGGTGTGATCAAGGGATCAAATTTTGCTCAATTTTCAAAGTGCTCGGAATGTGATGAAAATAGTGCCATTGTGTCCATCTCGTCTTCCTGATTCCAGTGGTATATTTACTTTCACAAATGGAGTCTGTATGAAGGAGTTATCGCGATCTGTCCGCCAAGCCAAACAGGAAAATTTTGGATGCTGACTGTACCTGTCTGTACAGTCCGTATGGCCACGTGGCAGGGCCGTACCATCATGATGACATGGGAGTTGGATGATGTGTCACATTTTTATTGGTTGGTGGTTGTCCAATCGGGTGATGGCACATGTCATTTGTAGTCAATAATGTGTGGACACGTGGCCCAACCCATTGGCGCCACGTGTCACTATATCACTGGTTTATATGGTTGTATGTAAAATTTTTATGGGGAGTCCACGGGGTTCGACCCCGGGACCTCCCCACAACATAGAGACTTCGCACAACCGCCTGACCATTAGGCCACGGTGTATTGTTTATTATATATACCGATTTGCAATTATTTAAAGTTTTGTAATTGTAATGTGGGCAGGGGGTCGGGCCGAGGCTTAGCCCCGGCCCATGGTTTTTGTTAACGCATACAACCGTGTCATGAATATATTATTGCCCGACCGTTGGCGCATTGTAATACATTGCATTCTATTGCAATGTATTTTGATACATTGCATTGAATATAACCGTGTGTTAGCGCGGGGTTTTGAACCCACGACTCATATGTTAAGTGTTGGCGCACGGTTCAAACGGTTTGCACGGTTCAAATGGATTAACTCCTTTTTCGCCCAGATTTTGGTCCTATGCGCCATGTGCCCAAGAGTCGAGGTGGTTAGGGGCTGGCGCACCCTTAACCGTCCTACGGTTTGTACCGGTGTGCGGTTGCATACGGGACTGGGTTCTTTACGCTTAAATGAGCATGTGAGCCAGGTTTGGAGAACAGGGGTACGAATTGTAGAACTAGAGACAACAAGTTGGAGAAGGAGACTTCAAGGAGGCATATCTTTCTCATTTTTCGACCGTTTCAGGTGCCGAAAGAGCCCAGACAAGGGTTTTGGGACGCTGGGAAGCCATTGGAGCAGTTGGTTTGTCAGTTTGAGCATTGTAAGACATGTGTTTGAGCACTTTTGAGCAATTAATAATAATAAACAATTGGAAGTTGGACCAGGAGATGTAGCCCATAAGAGGGGTGAACTCCTTTATCAAATTGTTGTGTTTTATGTTTGCTGTTCAATATTTAAGCTACTGTCTATGTGTATCTTGCATAAGTAATCCTAAATTTATGTGTTGCAAACTGATCCTATTGCTTTAAACACATAACATTTCACTTGCAATAATTATTCAAGTTTTTCAAGTCTTCTTCAATTTTAGATCAGTTTGTGAGACACCAAAACCTTCTAAAAAAAAACCTTTAACAAATTCCCTCACTATTTGGAGCCACTCTGTTATTGTACTTATTCAATGGTATAAACTCACAGACATATCAATAGGCATTGTTCCACATGGATCCCATTGACAAGGATATGGATGGTGGTGGCCAGTGGTTTAAGGGTGTGTTGAAATCCCATACGACCCAATCTTACTGCTTAGAGTGTCCAGTATTTCAAATTCACTGCCTCATCTACCTGATGCTTGTATTTTTTTGCATTCCCCCCACAAGTTTCAAGCTATGACCTTTCTTTATGGATGTCATTTGCTACTATCTTGCCATTTTGGAAGCCATTAAGTCACCATCCTTTACTTCAGTTTTGCTAAAGCCAAACTTAATTCCAGCAATGAGATATTTAACATAAGGACATGGATCATACTTAGGCCTGTAGAATAGGTCATGACCGCAATCAGATATGAAAGAGAATGATTTTATTGTAGAGGAGAGGTATTGAAGGTATCAACATGTTCAATACAGGAGAGGGGATCCCAGCTATAAAGAGGGTTAGTGCAGGAAAACATAGTGAGAGAGAATCAAGTTGAAGGACATATCATCATCCACTGAATGGGTTGTTGGTTAAGATACATACTACAACAACATGCAATTAGCTGCATTAGTAGAACCATCACCCATATAGGCTCACAAGGACGGTTTTAGGTAGTTGTGAATTCATTTTTATGAGAATATAATATGTGCAGTATCAGAAGAGGGACCCAAATTAAGAATCAACATATTTTATTAAGTGCAATGAGGAATTCAACCTCACCAAGAAGGCATAAAAGAAAACAATGCCACAGAAAACAAGGTTTTCTCACTATAAAAAATATATGACATAAATATGTGCATGGATGTCTTCCCCTCAAATTTGTAATGTGTCCAACCAACATAAGCCTTTTTTTGCAAAGTCTCTAAATCACATGCAAATTAATTATTAGAAGAGCCACTACAAAGGGGAGTTAAAGGAAGAGGATACCGTGCACTAGCTGGTTGAGGACATGAAATTAGAAATCATGATTTTGTTCCATCAAATATAGGCCTAGAAGAGGCCACCAATGGACACATATTCTGCTAATTTCTATGTTTTTTTTAGTTATCAGTATCTTAGGTGTTTTCTTCATAATCTATAGTTGTAGGAAGTTCTACGACAATTTTCCAATTGAAACATGTAAGCTCAATATTTTGTATGTACGACAACAACTCTTCCTTGGCTGCCAACTCTTCTTGCAAATTCTCTATAGGATGCTAGTGCAACATTTTTGTGTGTGCATGACGAATTTATATTTAAAAAAAAAAATTCTTACAATGCATCGGTTTTCTGATGCCCCCTCATCTCACTTCAGATGAACTAAAACATGGCCGATACAGAAAATTCGTCAATGAATAGATTCTATGTCGTTTGAATTCCAACGAATATAGTTTCTATATCGTCTCACTTCTGACGAATGAAACAAGGCCGATATAAAATCTTCGTCGATGAACACTTTCTAGTTCGTCCCACTTCCCACGAATGAAACGTGGCCGATATAGATTATTCATTGACGAATAGTTTCTATATCATATGGCTTCCAATGAATGAAATGTGGCCGAGATGGAAAATTAGCAAACAATAGTTGCACTCATTCATCTCACTTCCGACAAACGAAAACTTCAGAAGTGAGATGACCATTTACGTCACTGTAGAATTCGGCCTTCGATGACACATGTCTGTTGAATACGTCGAAAGTGAGACGAAAAAGGTATCCATCGGAAGTGAGATGGTACCAGGATCGATGTTTGGGGGGGCCAGGTTTTGTTGGGATCCTGAAAAGTGTACTCTGACATTACTACGAAAGTGCCGTTGGAAAATGACCCAAATTTACTAGTGCAAGTGATCATTTTATTTGGAAGATCAAGTAGATTATTTTTATGTATTGAAAGATTAATAAGAAACTAAGAAATTTTTGGATCAAGTTGGTATCAAAGCAGGTTTGACAAGTGTATGCAAGTGGATTCTTACAAGAGCCAAACTCAAACTTGGTAAAGGGAAACTTGCAACTTATAAGTCCAATATTGGAAAGAGATCTCGAAGACATAAGATGGATTCTGAAAAGGAGAAGAAGAAGATCAGCCTATGAGTCATGAAGAGATAAGATCTACGCTTCAATCACTAAAATAAACAATAGATGAGTTAGAATGAAGAATTCAAAATCTTGTAAGTGAAGAATCTTTGGTAAAAGGAGACGAATGAAGTGAAGGTGGTGGACCTTCAGACCCCCTTCCTCTTCCTCATCATCATTGTTAATTTCTTCTGAAGTGAGTAACCATTCTTCTCATCATAATAAGTCCTATAAAAAGTCTAAGCATAATCTACCATTACTAAAATTGGATGCCAAGTTCAACTTTCTGACCTATGATGGAGAATTTATTGACGAGAAATTAAAAAAATGGATCAAGTAGATAGAGGTATATTGCAGGGTTCAAAAGATCATGGATGAGGCTGCAAAGATACATTTAGCTGCTCTTTGACTAAGTGACACTGCCTTAATATGGTGGGAGAGTAATATTCAAGTTGATATTTTTCAAAAGGTTAAAGTAATCCCTTCCTGGGATAAGTTTACTAAGGCTATAAGGAAACAATTCTATCCACTAGAACATATGGAAATGACAATGATCGAGTGGTAGCACCTAAGACAGGGTAAAGGCCAGAATATTCAGGCATATACACATGAATTCAAAAAGAAGGCATTATCACTAGGAATTCCATTGTATACTCATGAAAATGAGTATAAGTATATTGGTGTAATGCATTCATATCTTCATCACACTATTCTAATGTTTATCCCTACTAACATTGATAAGGTGTCAGTGAAAGCTACACATATAGAGGCTAGTAAGGGTAGCCATGAGAGTGAATATAATAAGCCATTCAAGTTCTAAAAGAAATCGAAAGGTAAATGGAAGAGTAAGAAATCAACCACAGTGAAGCAAGCTAAGGAAATTCCTACATGTTCCCATTGTAAGAAAAAGGGACATGAGGAATCATAGTGTTGGAAGCTGATCCAGAATTACGACCAAGAAAATTTAAGGAAAAGGGAAGCAAAAGACTGTTGCATCAACTCATCAAGATCTAGGGTCATATTACAGAGATGAATCCAAGATCATGGCCATATAAAGAAAACATATATCATCTATCAATTCAAATTCTTTAGTTCAATTCACCAAAACAGAAAGTGATATTGATCAAAATAAGAGAAGCGAGCTTTTTCATGTCAGAGTTATAGTCAAGCATACTAAGGTAGATACTTTATTTGAAAATGGATCTCAAGTTAACCTAATATCTGAAGCAATTGTTAAGAAACTAGGATTGAATATGAAACCTCACAAAACCCCATATCCATTAGGCTGGGTGTGTGACAATGCTAAGTTGCAGGTAACAAATCATTGTAAGATCAAGTTTGCAATTACAACTAAGTTTTTTAATGAGGTCGAGTTACATGTTGTGCCTCTTGAGATTTGCGACATTGTCTTGGGTAGTCCATATCTATTTGACAGGAAGGTTGTATTCTATCGAGAATAAAATAAATATCACCTTTTCAAGGATGGGGTTGAATATATTGTTAGAGATCATCGCATCAAAAGTAATGTTTCTTTAGTGAGCATAGGGAAAATGAAGAGTCTCGTGAGCACAAATAATTTTTTTTTTCTCATGATAGTGAAATAGAAAGAAGAACATATAACATATACTTTATCAGTTTGTGATCCAAATCATAAACAAGAGTTGAACAACATCATATCTAATTATGATGAGTTGTTTCAGGAACTTACAGGGGTTTCTCCTAAAAGAGAGGTTGAACATGAAATATATTTGCGCCAAGATGCTCCTATTCTAAACATTGGAATGTACAGGTCATCAATAAGAAATAATGCATAAATAAAGAAGCAAGTGTAGGAGCTTCTCGATGAAGGAATCATCAAACCAAGATCCTCTCTATGTGGTTCTCCTATTGTTTTAGTTCCGAAGAAAGATGGCACGTGGAGTATGTGTATTGATTTTCAAGCCTTGAACAAGATTATGGTAAAGAGCCGTTATCCTCTTCCTAGAATAGATGATCTATTATATCAGTTAAAGAATGTTATGTATTTCACTAAGTTGGACTTGAGAATTGGTTACCATAAGATCAAAATGTAGAAGGTGACATATGGAAAACTACTTTCAAGACCAAGCAAGGCTTGTTCAAGTGGTTGGTTATGGAATTTTGGGTATGTAAAGCACCAACAACCTTTATGAGGGTGATGAATGATGTGTTCCGGATATACATAGATGATTTTTTTATTTTCTATCTAGATGATATATTTATCATTAGTCGAAGATGGGAAGATCATGTAAAGCATTTCGAGACAATATTTGAACTCTTAAAGAAGGAGAAGTTGTATATCAAGTTATATAAATGTGAATTTGGAAAAAATTATCTGGTATAACTGGGATATATTGTAGGGAATGGTTATTTAAATATAGATCCTACAAAGGTAGAATTCATTGTAAAATGGCCCAAGCCAACTACTTCCACTAAAGTCAAGAGATTATTAAGAGTAGTACAGTACTGGAGGAAATTCATCGCTAATTTCTCATACATAGCAGCACCTATACATGCATTAACAAGTGTTAAGAAGGTATTTCAATGGGGAGGCAAGAAACATAATGCCTTTGAGACATTTAAGGAAAATATAAGCACCACACAAGTTTTGGCTCTTCCAAATATCCGATAGCCATTTGAGATTCAAACCGATGCAATCAGAGATGCCATGGGCATAGTCTTGATGCAACGAGGTAAACCTATATGATATCATTTTGATACTTTCTCTCAACATGTGATTGACTATACAACACATGATAATGAATTGTATGCATTGGTACAAATTGTCAAGAAATGGAAGCATTATGTAATGGGAAAGGAGACAATAATTCATACCAATCATTACCCATTACAATATTTGCAGTCACAAACCAAGCTACAATAGTCACGACACTTCAGGTGGATGGGTTTTCTACAATAGTTTCATTTTTTAATCAATTATAAGAAGGGTATTCATAATAAGGTTGTAGATATGTTTTCAATACCAGTTATTAATGCATCCACAATACTCAGATATAATCCTTTAGCACATGAAATCTATGCAGAGAAATATGCTAGGGATGATGATTTTAAAGAAGTATACGATGCATTAACTCACAACCATAAAAAATCATATTATTATATGCATGGTAGTTTGTTATATCATCTTGGAAAACTATGTATACCAAGAGATGAAAGAGTGAATGTAATCAAAGAAGCTACTACATCTCTCATCTCTGGTCATTTCAGGGTTGGTAAGACTGTTGCAAATGTATTGTTATTAGCCTCAGATGAGAAAGATCTTTTCCAGGTATATCAAAGGGTGTTTTATCTGTGCCACAAGTAAACCTAGCAACATAAATATAGGATTATATACACCCCTTTCGGTACCTTCACAACCATGGAAAAGTATCTTGATGTCTAGGATATGTCATGATTATCTATATGTTGTGGTGGACAGATTCAACAAGATGTCTATTCTAATTCCATGTAAGAAACATGTCACAACTAAACATACAACACATATGTTCTTCGCTAATGTATGGGTTCATTTTGGACTTCCTACATCTATTATATCATATCGAGACTCTTGCTTTTAGGGAAATTTTTGGTCTCATTTATGGGAGCTAATGGACACTAAGTTGAAGAAGAACAAAGGTGGTGAACATAATAGTGGTACATATACTTTGAGGATACTGCAACAAGCATCCTAAATTATGGGATGAACAGTTAGATTATATACACCATACCTATAATTATGCCATGCATTCGTCTACTAAGAAAACACCTTTTGAAGTATGTTTGGGGTACTTGCCTAAATCACCTATGGAATTTGTTTTTGGAGAAGCAGGTAAATATGATGGACATGATGATATAGATAAATCTAAAAGATTCATTTAGAGAATTCAACAGGTACATCAAGGAGTACATGAATAATTGGAGAATATCCAAGCCAAGTACAAGGCAAGGCATGATAAACATCAGGTGGATCATTAGTTTGAAGTCGGTGATCAAGTATGGTTACATATCAACAAAGATAGAATGAAAGGTGAAGGTAAAAAGCTAAGGCCAACCCAATGTGGTCCATTCAATATCTTAGAGAAGATTGGTACTGATTCCTTTCGTTTAGATCTACTAGCCTCCATGCAAATGTATTCAGTGGAAAATGTTGAGAATTTGAATCTTTATGACCCTCCTATGATTATGGATGAAGATGAAAGTATTCATGTTCCAGCAGTTGATGATTTTTCCCCAAAATATTTGGATGAGCTACAGGAAGATGTCATTCTCAAAAAAAGGATCATAAATTCACAACAAGGTGATGTGGAATATCTTCGAGTTGGTCTTAAAGGGGTAAAACCAAGTAAAGAAAAATGGATGGAGATAGAAAGGGTGAGGGCACTCTACCCTCACTTAGTTGCTAAGTAAATCAAAACTTTTGGTGGTACAAAAGTATTCCAATGGGGAGGAATGATCCAGGAGGATCCAAGAATGCTCACATAGGTCTAGAAAGATTCAGAACATCCACAGAGGTCCGAAATGGTTCGGTAATGCTCAAAATTTGAACATCCTAAATTATCTTGAAAACCCCATAAATGCGTAGAACCCATAATCAACTTTATAATGACACAAACGACGCCTCAAATAGAGTTCGTATGAAAACGTTATAAGCGGTCAAAGTTATAGTCAACCAAGTCAAAGGTCAAAGTCTACATGGGAAAAAAGAGGTGACACATGTCACCAATGCAAGGGTGACATGTAGCACATGATTATTGGTAGCTGACTAGGAAGATCATACCTCTAGGTGGTCCAATTATAGGTTGACAAGTGGTGGACAAGTGTTCAATCATTCATTGACATGTGTCAAGGTCAACCAATGAGAGGCCGTCATGTGGTGACCTCCCATTGACATATATGAGTTAAGGTTATGTAAAATTTTGGAGTCGAAGGGGGTCAAAAATATGACCTCCATAACCTCACACAAGCACCTTACCAATAGGCTACACCATGGAACTTAACAAACATATGGTTTTATATTCATTTAAGTTGATGTATGGTGTAATTTGGGCAGGAATAGGGTTGAGGGCTTAGGAATAGGGTTGAGGGATGTATGGTGTTATTTTATGTGACCTTTCCCCTAAAAGCATGGGCTAACGATGAATATATCCGTTGGGGTTATAACTATATATATTTTATTTATAACATATAGTTATATATGTTATTTATAACATATGATTCCATATGTTATAGTTACAACAAATAACAAAAAAATAACGAAATATATGGTGGTCAGTGGGAATGGAACCCCCAACCTGCCAAATATAGAAATTACTTGCATATCCTCCACTAACTAACTTTCCACCATTTCCGGTTAGCTATAACAATACAAAAAATTGTAATTAAATACCATCCAATAGTTGTGGAGGTGGGTTAGGGACCCACACCCTATTTAATGGGTGCATGGACTGAGGATTGTACACACTAATTAATGTATAGTTTTCATCTCATAACTCATGATTGAGGGTACCAAAGTTGTGAGGATACACTGTAAAGCATTCCAAGGGGTGACTTGATGGATTTTCGATAACTTTATACTCATTTTGAATGATTGTTTTCCAAGAATCCAACGATGCACTATGTTTCTGCATTTGGGAAACATGTGAAAAGGTCATTGTAAAACACAAGAATTTGAGAATTTATAAAAGAAGGTCTCTATTGGAAGTGGACCCGGAGAGGTAGCCTAAATTTTGTGAACTCCGTTTTTCCAACTTGTGTATGTGATTACATTATTGTTTTTCATTTCAAGTTCAATTATTTGCAAGTCATTTTATCATTAAAGTGGAATTGGTTAGATAAGTTTTTCACATGCAATTTGCATCCAGTCAAGTGATCATTTTATTTCGAAGATCAAGTAGATAATTTTTATGTATTGAAATATTAATAAGCATATAAGCGTTTTTACGATCAGTTAGAAATATCTGACCAAGTAAAATATGATGGAATACTTACAAAATGGAATTCAGACGATTAGAAGAAGTGAAATTTTTTCACCCCATCCCTTCAAAGGGAACTTAGGGGGTTGGGTGATGTTACAAAGTGGTATCAGAGCTCCAGTTTTAGCTCTCAGCCTACATTGGAAAATTCATAGTGTGCAGAGAAAAATCCAAACACTAGGTCTGGAGGGGCCAGAGATTAGTCATAGGACCATATACATCAAGGCTAAGATGATCTTGTTAGAAAGTCTTTATGCGTTAAAAATTTGTTTAGTATCTTCTTAAGTTTCTTGAGAGGAGGGACCATAGACTGAAATCTTGTTTTGGATTTGTTATAACATAGGTACTTTGTTGTTTCTTGGTGGATTAGTAAATACTCCTACAGGAGTGGGATTATGCTGATAAGCATTAATAGTTGAATCTAAATGTGAAATGACATGATTCTTCTAAATAATGCTGGTTGTAAGGCATGGTCTGCTGAACAATCATTTTGGTCGATTATGACTTGGTGTCAATAGGAGAGCAAAATAATGATTAAGATGATGATAATTCCATTGTCTGTATCTCTAAGAGGATGAGATAGAATAACTAAGTAAAGGTTGATCTAAAGTTTGGTAAGGAAAGTACTGGAGTATTTTCCAGTTGACCAATGGGTCATATTGACATCTAGAGGTACATGAAGACATAGTATTATGTCAAGATTACCTCACAATATGATCAAATTCCACGACTGAATAATGTTAAGGTGTGAATCTAAGTGAAGCCGTGAAGGCTTGAGAATCCACTATTGGATATCCACTCACATTAATTAGAGTGCTTAATGGATTTGGGTGTAAGAGTAGACCATTTAATGGATGAAATAGTGAAAGTCCATTCACTTTGAAAGAAGCCAATGTAAAGACAAAGAATCACATTGTGGGAATATTGGTTCCAAGTGGATTGGTATGTCCAAGTGCTAGTATTTTGATTAAAAATGGACCCAATGTATACATGGAGATAAGGGAAAACATCTTATAGGGTTAGTCATACAATTTTCAGGGTAGTACCTCCATTATTGTTACCAGAGTAGTGCAGTAGAAGAAGGGTATGAATGCTATAAATTCAAGGGTGAAGTAATGAATGTACATTTATGCTAAATAATACCAATTGATGTATAATAATTGCATTATGTGCATATTGGATCCCAAAGGATGAAGGCAGGTTTCAAGGAAGGGTTTCCATAGATGGAAAAAATGATTCTAGGACTGAGTCAAGTCCTTGAACATCTTAAGATTATGAAAGAATATATCATGAGGTTGATGTAAATCTAATAGGAGTTCATGTAAGTACTCCAAGGTGGATGAAAAAAATTGAAAATGATTGTTAAGGCATTCCTAAGGTGTTGTATGCATTCCAAAATTTGATTGAGGATGACAAGTCAAGAGGATTCAATCATGGAGGTGATTTTTTTATGAGGAGAAATCCATAAGGAACCATGAATAAGAAAATGGTTCTAATTTTGAATTAGTATGACAAATAGATGGTACATGGGAGAACCCATCTCAAGTGAAAATGATCCATTGGTGTTACTTCAGGAGGTTGGAAGCATCAATAGAGCTCATGGTGCTAGGTAACGGTAATGCTGATTACTCCAAGGTAATCCTTATGAATCCAGAAGGAAAGGAAGTCACATGTGCATCATTATAGTATGCTGAAAATTTGACTATGCAAGTTAAGTTGAGACCAAATTGACTATGGAAGGAGAGGTGAATAGTACAGGCACCACAAGAACTGAAATGTTCAAAGAGAGAAATATAAATTGATTTGGTATAGTAAAGTAATTGATGTTGAAGATCCAAAAGTCAATAAAAGAGCATGGCTAGAAATGTAATTAGTCATGTATGTGTCAGGTAAGTGGGACCCAGGAAATAAATCAATGTTGAAGATTAATATCAACATAGTATGTGATCAAAAAATTTAAGTGGCCAAGTGTGGTTGGATGGAAAAAGGGCGCTCAGGATAGAAAACAATGATGCATAATGATATTTGTAAGAGAACAAGAGGATAGAATAATATAGGGAGAATTGAGGACTCCCAAGAACAACCAAGAGAGTGGTAAAAGAGGAAAAAGGTCGTTGCAGTTGTTGTGGAAGCAAGTATGAAATGGCCATTTAGGTATCCATTTATAACACAAAAAATTGGAAAGCATAAGCATCTATGGGCATGTTAAGGATGCATTGTTAGGGAATATAACTATGCTTTAGTGAATATATATTTATTAAAATATATATAACATGTCAAGACTAGGATTAGTCTAATGTTATATGAAAGTGATAATGATGGATGTTATGCCAGGAAAAAGGAGTTATTCCATGGATTCCAGTGCTACTTATGATGTTGTTGCATATGTAAGTCCTCCATATGAAGGAAGAAACATAAATATCAAGTGTTGATTAGAAGGTTGGTGAAGGAGGTATGGAAGCTTCTACTGTTACCAACAGGCCGGGTAGCATAAAATCCATTTAATAACAACTATGCAGAGGTGATTGTATTTATGTAATTGTACTGCATAATAATAGAAGGGAATTTAGGAAAGAAATCCCCTTAGCCAAAAGTACTTGGAAAAGTAGTATTATTGTATGATTTGAGTGCATTATGGAAATGAAATACCATTTTGTATGGTAAAGGCCAAGGGGGCTACAATAGTCATAAAAGTTGTTAGGTTTTGAATGCATACATATGACATAGTAACATATCAGGATTTTGTTTATTATGAGTCCATAACCAAAGTAATTAAAGGGGCAAGACCTATTATAATAATAAATGATAGTAAATCTGGTCATGTATGAAACCAAAAAAGGGTTAGATATGGAAAGGCCATAGTGCTGCACAAGTGTCCAATGAAATTCCTACCATAATTAATGTTTGGACTGCAACCTTTTTGCTAACGCTAAGGAGCACCACAAAATTATATTCTTGGTTTATTGGTTAGGTCAGAAAGGAAGACATCCAAATAGTTGACCAGGTGATAGGAAGTGTAAGGATGAGGTGTTGAAGCATTGGCCATATTCTCCAACTCACCATGATGGGATGAAAGACTTGGATAAAAGGGCATTCTAAAGACAATGCTAGGATACATTGAATAGTATGCATGAATGAATCATGAAAGTGTGAAAGTGGTAAATTTTGCACACATACATGATAAGATAGAGTTGTGTATGCTTGAAGGGAATATTGAATGCATTTTAGGGAATGCTTGCATATACCATATTTCATGGAAATTATTATATTAACAACTGAAATGTTATGATTATTATTACTTCTTGAAGTTGAGAACATTCAAGAATTGTTGGATATTGCAATGAAAGAGTTGCATCTTAAGGTAGTCATATAAGGATGGACTACAAGAAAGTTTTGTCAGGGAAGAGAGTAATGAAAATAATCGAGGCTAAGAAAAAGACTGGTTACTGATAATACATGTGCAATAAATGATAATTTTATTCTAATTACTAAAGATTTGATAGCTGTGATTTTATTATTAAGGGTATACATTTCTAAGATCACTTGTAAGTTTCTGTAAGTATTGCAATAAAAAGTTTGTTGTGCATGATATACTGACAATTTATTTGGTTGAGTGAAAGATAGAATTAATGCAGGAAAATGGTCTCAATTATAGAACTGTTGAAATCCATAATAAAGATGGATGCTCGTTATTGCAACAATCAAGGAATTACGATATGGAATCCCATACATGGAAGAAGTTGAATTTCCTTATGAAATAAATTTGAATTTCTAATTGAAATTGTTATGATATTGCCTCATGATAATCACATGTGTATGATATAGGTAAATGTTGGTTAATAAAGTTGGACTGATTGGAAATAATGGATTCTGTTGGGATACTAGAGCCTATAATTGCAAATCCTTAGTGGGGAAATCTGTTGATAAATTAGGGCTCTCCTTGTGTGTGAAAGCCTTGTCAAGATGGATCAATGAAGAACTATGTAGCAGTGGAAGGATTCCTTTGTTGAAAGGGTGAGTGCATCAAGGAAGAGGCAACTCAAGAATGCTACAGTGAGACAAATTCTTTCTTGAAGCAACTCTACATACTAGAAAAAATACTTCTAGCCAACGTACGAATACATGAATCTAGTGCTTGAAAATAAAGCACTAGAAGGATAAGAAGATTCTATAGAAAAATCATGGAGCTTATTGAAGAATTTTTGAAATATACATTGTATATAACGCATTGAGGATAATGTGTAAATAAGGGGGAGGGGAATGCAATACCCCAGAATGACTCCAGTTGTAATTGTACATATAGGTTGGTGAACCATGATATTTTGGGGCCAGAGTGCCTTGGTATATGTACTTTGAGGCTAGAGTGCCTATGTGGCTAATCACACCATTGTTGTAGATCGACTAGATAAAAGAGTAAGGGGGGATAAACTCCACTAGAGAGGGGAAAATGGGCCAAGAGTATAGGAAAGGGGCTAAGCCTAGGGGGCTTAATCCAAGGGAACATTTTAATAATATTCCCTAAAGTTACTTTATGGATACATCTAGTTATCATAAGTTCCCAAAAGGAGGGGAACGAATCACCAAGTGGGTGAAAAGGGTGTTTCATGAAGTGACAAGTGTCATTTGAAGAAAATGAAATTATAATGGAGAAACATAGTGCATTTCCCCCAAGCTATCTACCATTCTCATGAGGGTGGAGAGGATGACCCTCTACTTCCATCATTCATTCTATGTCCCTACTGTTGCTGTAGTTAATTTCCACCATTTCCTTTTTTGCTTGAGGATGCTTGAAGCGGGATTTGCTGGGAATTAAGATGAAGAAGTAGGTTGTTAGGCTTGTGTGTGTTTCTCTTTAGGTGAGAGAACTGTCGTTGAAGAAGTGGGTTGTTAGGAACATGTGCATTCTCTCTAGATGAGAGAAGTGTTGTTGAAGAAGCAGGTTGTTAGGCCCATGGACATTCTTTCCAGGTGAGAGAATTACTAGGATTTTGATTCCCAAGGTGCAAAGCTGCATCTATAGGTCTCTCACATTTCCTATATGGCCTGTTGCTGAAGCCATGGAAGGGAAGTGGGGATGCTGAAGTATTTTTGAGTGGAGAAGGGGCATATTTCCTGGAGTGGGACAAACATGTGGGGGATGAGAGACTGTAGGTTGGCTGTTAAACTTGGCACTTGAACTAGAAATATTGTTGTTGTTGAGAGGCCTTACCTGGATAGGATTTCCTTTCCCAATTAGATTTTAATCCCCAGCTCGGGGGTGACCTGTTGTAACAACCCTAGTTAAATAATTAATTGTCATAGTTAAATAATTGTTTAAAGTATATTAAGTTTAATTAATTAATTAATTAATTTTCCTGAATTATTAATTGTTTAATGTATATTAATTAATTAATTAATTGTTTAATTAACTCATTAAATATCTGGTTAATAAATTTGAGTTTAATAAATTTTAATTTATTAAATAAAAGCTTGACATATCAAAAGATGGAACCATTAAGGAGAAGGGGATAAGGTGGTTGACATTGAATGGAGGGATAAAGTGGTTGGCATTGAATGGAGGGATAAGGTTGGCGAGTCTTAATGAAAGGAAGAGGGCAGTGAATGAGGAAGGGAGGAAAAGGAGGATATAGGGGGAAAAACACTTGGGAGAGGGGGACTTTTGGGGGCTAGGGATCATTTTTTTGATAGGGGAGACTGTATTGGGAATTTTCACTTCTGGGAGATTGCGAGACCGTATTACGGGTTTTGGCTGGAGAAGCTTGTGGAAGGACTGTTACAAGGGGGCACCTGTTGCTGGGAGTTTTGGGCTCGGGGGCCAGGAATTCTTACGGAATCCTGGAGCTAGGGAGCCGGAGAGGCTCTGTTCCTAGTTGGCTAGGTGGTTAGACGATTTTGGGCAGATCATCAGGCAGAGTTGGAGAATTTGGGCAGAGCATCAGGCAGAGCTCAAGAACAGCAATAGCATCAGTTAGAGGTATGTATTTTCATTTTTTTGCTGTGTTATATAATTTATTATGATCTGTTCATAAATTTTATTTAAGCTGAATGGTTATATGCTGGTTATGAAATTATGAAAATGTTAAGATAACATTTCTTTAAAATATTTTTTTGTTTTGTTTAATAAGGCTCTATCATAAGAGACCTTACACATGGTATCAGAGATTCTAGTTTAAAAACTTGGACCAGGGCCTACCTACCTACCCACATGTAAGAAGGAAAGTTTAGGAAGGGAACTGTCCCAACCTAGAGATTTAAACAACCCCTAAATAATTTATATTGAAACCCTTTACATCAATTTAGAAAAAGCAGCCCTGAAACCCTAATTAATATATATATATATATATATATATATGTGTGTGTGTGTGTGTGTGTGTGTGTGTGTGTGTGTGTGTGTGTGTGTGTGTGTGTAAATATGAATCTAGGCTCCAAGATCCAGCTCCACGCAACCTGCAAACAAGAGGACCAAGCCTATTCATACTTGGCTAACTAAACCCTAAATAAATAAATAAATAAAAATTAATGTTCCAATTATCTATTTAAAAAAATAAAATTGAGCATACTATTCAACCAAAAATAAAGTTGAAAAACTTGAGACACCAGAAAGTTGAAAAAAAAAAACTGGGGAAGGACACTACTCAGTATATCTATTCAGATTTAACACCACGGTGGAGTAATTTGGATGAATTAGCTAATAATATATGTTAATGAGGAATCACATGTGCACAGGGTTTGGTTGTAGCCAAGCGCATGCTGGATACTGTTACATCTACGTCATTTCTTGCTCGATCACTTAAAAGTGATTTGAATAATGGCCAACATAAACTTTTAGCTTTAGCAGAGAGTGCAGGGACAAGTTCTTCTCTTGTGGGTGCTTTAAAAAAAAAACAAAATAGTGTTGGCCATGGTGGGCTGCCTGAGAAGAAAATCTCACTCAAGCACCTAAAAGAATCATTTGGCCCAACTAACAAACTTTAGAGATTGGTCTCTGATCACTTTAACTGAATTAGAAGATGGAAAACTCATATATTAACCAATTTTGGAGATGAAAAAACTTATACTCGAATTATGGTAAACTTTAAACTTTAAAAACTTGAATTTCCAATCTTGAAACTTTGAATAAATCAGAAAAGATTAAGGATACATCAAGGCACAACCTGCTTAAAGTTTACAACCTGCTTTGAATTTCCATGCACCCGAGAGTTTTACCAGGTCACATGCCAAATCATATGACACCATGTTGGCATGCAAGACCAAGCACCAAATCACAATGGAGGAGCCCAAGAT
>JASDQU010100671.1:541953-556077 GCA_032191745.1 Picea mariana
GCAATGCTAGCGTAGCTACCAAGCGAGGGAGTCAGTATTTTTCTTAGGCAAAGACATCAAGATTAGACGCTTTAACCCTAACCTATCCACTTCCCCTAAAGAGAGTAACATCTGTTTACAGACAAGTAAAAAAAACTTACACCTAACCTTGTTTTCTAGTTTAAGTTGTGCAAATGTGAAATGTCCTAGACTCACCCTGACAAACTTTGGTTGATGCAGATTCAAGTATACAGGATGATTAGGATGAGAGGAAATCAAGGCAGAGGGGCATCGATGCAGAGACCGCCAACGCCGCCACCACTATTGCCTGAATTAGCTCTCATTCTACGCTCTTTTGAGGCCATAAATGAGACTTTAAAGGGGTGTCAGCCAGTAGGGATCGAAGTGGAACCCCCACCATCTGGAATGGGTAATCCTGAAGCATTGAGGGATTCAGAGGGAGGGCCTCCACCCAAAGACATCACTAGAGAATTATAGAAGATCAAACTTCCAGAGTTTTCCAGGGGTCGTGCCAGTGAACATGCAGAGGCATGGTTGGAAGGCATGACAAGGTGTTTTTCCTTAAGGGACTATGCGTCCACTTCAAAGGCAAAGATAACAATTTTTCAGTTGAGATACAGTGCTCTGAACTAGTGGGGAAACCTGGAGAGGAAATTGCACCTTACCCTGGACACCATCTCTTGGGAACATTTTGAGGAAAGGTTCCGAAGGAAATATATACTAGATTACTACGAGGAACAACAGGTGGGAGCATTTCATGCTCTAGTACAGGGAAACATCACTATAGAAGAATATGAGATTAGGTTTATGGAATTGGTCAAATATGTTTCATACATGGATAATGACCAATGATAGGCAGAATGATTTTTCTATGGTTTAAACCCTAAGATAAGGGCCATGGTGCAGATGTGGAAACCATCTTCAGTAGCAGAAGCAGTCAAAAATGCACGTTATGCAGAGGAACACATGAACTTAAATGGAGGCATGAGATCGACCTTTCCGCATCGTCCTAAATTCGTGGGGAAGGCCCTAAGGACATTTCCAAGGGGAGGGGGTTCAAGGCCACCTCCATATGGTAATGGAGTCACACCAAGGACAATCACCAGAGGGATTTCAATGGCAGCAAGTGCAGCATCCCGTTCATCACCAATGATGCAGGCAGGTCCACAACCATCTTAGGGAGAAGCTAGTAGGGGCAGGGGTTCCAGGGGAAGGAACTCATTTCAAAGATAGTCACAGAGCAGTGCGTAGGTTCCATCTTGAGTTACATGTTGGGGATGTGGAGGACCCCATTACCAGCGTGACTGCCCAGAGTTACAATAAGGATTTGTGCATAGAGAAGGAAAGGACCCGATGGGAAGAGAAAGTGGTAGCCATTAGATTTATGCAGTAGTTAATAATGACCAGGTAGAACATCAATCCATGGTGGGAATCGTCAGGTATGCTAAATCATATCAATGTTAAAATTTTATTTGATTCTGGTGCTATAGATAGTTTCATTTCACCATATTCATTAGAAAAGAGTGGGTTGGCAGCCTACGAGCACGATGACTTTAAACAAGTCGATATGGCTTCAGGGGAAAAACAAGCGGTAGGACCTAGCGTTGATAATTGTCTAGTATACCTGGGAGTGTGTACTACCAGGTTGAAGGTATACGTCACTTCTCTAGGGGCATATGACCTAATCATTGGAATGAATTGGTTATAAGCCCATCGAGCTATGGTAGATTGTTTCGCAAAAAGGGTGCTTTGTGTTGACGACGAAGGAATGCTAGTAGAGATACAGGGTGTACGGAGAAAGGTGTCTCTACACTTTATCTCAGCTATGAAGGTTAAGTGGTGCATGAGGCAAGGGTGTCGACTTTATGTAGTGGAAGTAGTGAGTGAAAGGAAAGGACCCTCCTTGGATTAGTACCCAGTATTGTCAGAGTTTAAAGATTTTTTTCCAAATGAATTACCAGGGTTACCTCTTGAGAGGGAGATTGATTTTACTATTGAGCCAAAACCTAGTGCATAACCAATTTCCAAGACTCCGTATCGGATGACAGCACCAGAACTTTGTGAGTTGCATATGCAGTTGAAAGAGCTACTCAAATTAGGGCTAATAAGACCTAGTGTCTCACCTTGGGGTGCACCAATAATTTTTGTGAAGAAGAAGGATGGTTCCTTACGACTATGTATAGATTACAGGGACTTGAACTGTGCTACAGTGAAAAATAGGTACCCAATGCCATGCCTAGATGATCTCTTCGATCAGATGAAAGGAGCATCAATATTCTCAAAAATTGATTTGCGATCAGGGTATCACCAGTTAAGGATTAAGGAAGGCGATATCCCTAAAACTGCCTTTCGAACTCGGTTTGGGCATTATGAGTTCGTGGTAGTACCTTTTGGATTAACCAATGTGCCAACAATATTCATGAGCCTCATGAATGACGTATTCCAGAAGTACTTAGATTGTTTTGTACAAGTCTTTCTAGATGACATCCTCATATATTCCAAAAACGAAAGATAGAATGAGGAACACTTGCGAGTGGTGTTGTCCTGCCTTAGAGAGAACAAATTGTATGGGAAGTTGTCGAAGTGTTCCTTCTTCCAGAAAGAAATCCACTATTTAAGTCATATCATTTCCAGCAAAGGAATCTCTGTGGACCCAGAAAAGGTAAAGGCCATTACGGAATGGCCAGTGCCGAAAAATGCTCATGAGGTAAGAAGCTTCATGGGGCTAGTAGGTTACTATCAGAGATTTGTGGAAGGGTTCTCTAAAATAGAGAAACCCATCACCACTTTTCAGTGCAAGGGGGCCAGGTATGAATGGACAGAAGAATTTTATAGTGCATTCATCGAGCTTAAGAGGTTACTAACTAGTGTGCCAATTCTACGAGTGTCGGATATGGAAAAGGACTTCACAATCCGCACGGATGCCTTGAAGCAAGGGTTGGGGGTCATGCTAATGCAGGATGGAGGAGTGATAGATTATTCATCAAGGAAGTTGAAGAAACACAAGGAGATTTACACTACTCATGATTTAGAGTTGGCAGTTGTAATGATAGCTCTGAAACTTTGGAGACACTATCTAGTGGGGAGACACTTTGAGCTCAAAATAGACCATCAAAGTTTAAAACATCTCTTCACTCAAAGGGATCTGAATCCCAGGCAAAGGCGATGGGGTGAGTTCATGAGTGAGTACGATTTTGGTATTTCATATATCAAGGGAAAAGAGAATGTGGTCGCGGATGCCTTGAGCAGGAGGCCACGTGTCTTCTTCTTGGTACCCTTAAAATTCAATTTGAGGGAATGTGTTGATGCAACTCCATGGAGACAGTTGGTATTTAAATATTACTTCAAACCTCCAGAGTGGGAGAAAATTAGATCCAACATATGAAGGATATATTCTGGAAGAAGACAGACTGTTAAGATATCGATGAAGGATGTATTTCCCCGAAGGTGGGGATATTCGAAGCAACATACTGAAGGAAGCCCATAGAGCACTTTATTGTGTGCATCCGGGTGTGAAGAAGATGTACACAGACTTGAGGAATCTTTTCTTCTGGATAGGCATGAAGCGCGATGTAGTCCATTTCATCGCCAAGTGCCTAGAGTGTCAACAAGTGAAAGCCAAACACCATCACCCGGTAGGTCTCCTACAACCACATGATGTTCCTATGACCAAGTGGGAAGTAATTTCTATGGATTTTGTTGTGGGGTTGCCGCTGACATCTCATAGAAACAATGCCATTCTCGTGATAGTTGATAAGTTAACCAAGAGTGATCATTTTATTTTAGTTAGAGACACTTATGATGTTACTTATGTGGCATGTGTGTTTGTAAGTGAGGTCATCCATTTGCATGGGATACCTAGGAAGATCATTTCAGATAGGGACTCCATATTCACTTCTAGGTTTTGGACAAGTTTGCAGTCAACGTTGGGGACTCGGTTGAACTTAAGAACAACTTATCATCCTAAAACAAATGGGAAAACTAAGAGAGTAAATCAAGTCATGGAAGACATGCTTAGGATGTATGTCATGGATAATCAAACCCATTGGGAGAAGTACCTACCTTTGGTAGAGTTCGCCTACAATAACAGTTTTCATAGCTCCATCAGAATGCCACCCTACGATTCTCTATATGGAAGGCCATGCAATACGCCATTGAGTTGGGAGAGGTTAGAAGACCGAGTAACAGTTGGGCCAGAATTGATTCAAGAGATGGAGGACTAGGTGATTCAGATTAGGCAGAGACTAAAGGAAGCACAGGATAAACAGAAAAGTTATGCGGATGCACACAGGACTGACTGAAGTTATAAAGTGGGAGATCAGGTTTTCATTCGTATCAGGCCTAATAAGAGTACCATTCAGTTTGGGAAGGGGACAAAGTTTTCACCTCGATTTATAGGACCATTCAAAATCCAAGAGAAAATTGGACCCGTCGCCTATCGTCTCGTACTGCCACCCCACTTGCATAAAACTCATAATGTTTTTCATGTATCTATTCTACGCCATTATGTTGTTGATGAATCACATAAACTAAATTGGAAGAAATTGCAGGTATCGGATGTGGGAACCCTCATGGTAGAACCATTACACATATTGGACCATAGATTTCGACAGCGCAGGTATCGTCTGGTAGACCAAGTTAAGCTCCAGTGGGACAAATGTAGTGCAGGATCTGCTACTTGGGAGGATGCCGAGATGTTACGATGAGATTGTCCGTCACTTTTTGACCATATTGAGAATATGTTCTCAAAGTTTGGGTGTATGTAACGCCACCTTTTGACTTAGACAACTAGGATTACCTAAGGCCTAAACACCTTTATTTTCTATTCATAGTAAAACTATTAAATGATACACTTGAACTTTTAATACGTATGAACCTGTATGAATGTTTAAATGTTATTGATGATGATGGATATGATGCGATATATTGTGAGAATGTAAATTTTATGAATGTTTAAATGTTACTGATGATGATGGATATGATGTGATCTACTATGTGAATGTAAATTCTATGAATGTTTAAATGTTATTGATGATGATGGATATGATGCGATATACTACGTGAATGCGAATCCTATGAAGGTTTAAATGCTATTTGAATGATGTTGGATATGATGCAATCTATTATATAAATGATAATTCTATGAATGGGTAATGTTAATTGAATTATGAGATATTATGAGATCTATTTCTAACTTGAAAAATTTGCTGTTAAAGTTGTTGGTACGTGGATACCGAATTGAAATTATGGTTGTATGAAATTACATGATGATAATGCATAAGATTTGTATTAGTTTGTGTTACAGACTAATCTGCAGGTTATTGGGCTATGAAATAGCCAAGGGATAATGATGATGAAAGTGGATGTCATGACCACTGGCCGAGAAACAATATGGTATGAATCTTGTATGTGAAATTATATTGGTTTGGATACATTGCTATGATATGTGGACTAGTGAAGGATTTTAGGAGGTGAACTGCCCAAAAATGAATAAACGATGACAAAAATCCTAGCAACATGGTGCCACTGTATATTCCATTGTAGGGTGTGGACCCTAGTCCTGTTAGGAGGGGTGGAGGCATTTCCCACTGTGTATCCTCTGAAACCTGGAGTCATGGGAGGACGGTGTTAGCTCACGCTCCCTTGGATGTGTGATGATGACTGTCAGTTGCCTGCTGGGGAAGCCTTGTCAATATAGTGACACTTCCACTTACGAGTTATATTTGGAGTTAGGTCAATATAGTTGATGCTCCAAGATAGTCCGGCAGAGGGAGGATAGGAATGGAAGATGGAAGTAAGTTAGGGAGGAAGGATGAGTAGAAATAGTTGAGAGTGTATGGAGATTTGTCTTATGGTGGAATTTATCATTTTTCCTTCTGAAAAGAAAAAGTGTATATATGAATATTCATAATTACTTAACTAAACTACAATTGTCTAAATAACATTGTTGAACTAGATAATTGTAATTAAAGGATTTTGCAAACATTTGATTGGGTTATTGTCTTTTATAAAATGAAAAGTCTTGTTGAATGGATTGGATGCATACAAAAATTACTATAGAGATGATAGTTATTGTTATTAGTACATGCACGAGACTTGTATGTACTAGCTACACATGCATTTCTTGCACATGTACACTAGTATGTATGCGTTTTCTTGACTTACTTACTAATAATGTCGGTTATTTGTTATGAATGTGTGAACCATGTGTCTTTTCCCTTGTATCATAAATACTTTAACTTCGGGACGAAGTTTCCTGAAGGGTGGGTGTATGTAACAACCCTAGTTAAATAATTAATTGTCATAGTTAAATAATTGTTTAAAGTATATTAAGTTTAATTAATTAATTAATTAATTGTCTTGAATTATTAATTGTTTAATTTATATTAATTAATTAATTAATTGATTAATTAACTCATTAAATATTTGGTTAATAAATTTAAGTTTAATAAATTTTAATTTATTAAAAAAAAACTTGACATATCGAAAGATGGAACGATTAAGGAGAAGGGGATAAGGTGGTTGGCATTGAATGGAGGGATAAGGTGGGTGAGTCTTAATGAAAGGAATAGGGCGGTGAATGAGGAAGGGAGGAAAAAGAGGATATAGGGGGGAAAACACTCGGGAGAAGGGGACTTTTGGGGGCCAGGGAGCATTTTTTTGATAGGGGAGACTGTATTGGGCATTTTCACTTCTGGGAGATTGGGAGACCGTATTACAAGTTTTGGCTGGAGAAGTTTGTGGAAGGACTGTTACAAGGGGGCACTTGTTGTTGGGAGTTTTGGGCTTGGGGGCCAGGAATCCTTACGGAATCCTGGAGCTAGGGAGTCGAAGAGGCTTTGTTCCTAGTTGGCTAGGTGGTTAGACGGTTTTGGGCAGATCATTAGGCAGAGTTGGAGAATTTCGGCAGAGCATCAGGCAAAGCTCGAGAACAACAGTAGCATCAGTTAGAGGTATGTATTTTCATTTTTCCACTGTGTTATATAATTTATTATGATCTTTTCATAAATTTTATTTAAGCTGAATGGTTATATGCAAGTTATGAAATTATGAAAATGTTAAGATAACATTTCTTTAAAATAATTTTTGTTTTGTTTAATAAGGCTCTATCATAAGAGACCTTACACCTTTTGATGAGTTATAAGTAGTAGAGTCTAAGTATGGGAGGAAAGTCGGAGGTCTACATGTAGTTGGTGGATATTTATATCAGATAAGTGTTCACCCTATGTTTGTTTAAATTACTGTATGAATGATTATGTAATCCTATGTTGGATACTTATTGTGCAATGTTCATGTGCTTATATCATGGGTATTTGCTATGTTAATTATAGTAAGAATACATGTTGCTAAAACTATACATGGTCTGTAAATAAGTATTCCTATTATGGGTTTTTACTATGATAATTATCCTTGAGCATTTTGGATGTTAGATTACCAACACTATATATCTATTGTTGTATTTGCATAGAAATCATAATTAGGTGTTTTATGCATAGTTTCCCTTACTTACACATGTCTGTATTTATATGAATTATGAATATGATGCCTATCTCTATTTGCATGTTGAACTTTTTCCATTAAGAAAATGACAACATAGTGGATTTCGATAGTGCAGGGATGGATATGCCTCTACTATGGCCTGGAAGGATCGTTGGGAGAAAAGTCTCTATGTAAACAATGAGGGAAGAAATCCTTAACCAGGTGGAAGAAGAATTAAAAAATCCTAAAAGGCCTGGGAGCCTTAGAGTTTATTAGAGGAAGTCCCTAAACTACCAATTCCTAAAGCAGACTGATAAACCTATGAAATCCCATGCTTTTCCTCAAAAAGAATCATCTTCATCGATTCCATCACATTGAATCAATCACAACCATTTATCCTTGTAGCATCGTCAGAGTATTTCATGGTTAGGATGGGATGAGACTCCAAATTGAACAACTTCATCAATCCATCAAAGAATAATTTAGAGAGATCACAACTGTTGATTGGCATGGAAACCCTTAGACGTGATTGAGAGGAAGGGTGACATCATGTTGACACCTTAGCGATGGAAACATTCTATGTGTATGAGGAATACATGTGGTTTCCTGTAAATGGTCGAGGTAATAATGGGTGGGTCCCTATTGAGTTCAAGCCCTTGGAAAGGTGATTTTATCATGGCCATTCATAAAAGTTGGCATAATATGATCCTAATCGTTGGTCGGAGCAAGTAGCCATCAGAGAATTCCAGGGAAGGGATGCTAGAAATATTCCGATGGGAAGACTCCGAGGAGTAATCCTGACCATTGATTTGGATGGGTCTTGTTTGGATGAGGCCATGAGGAAGTTGATTCCATGCTAACAAGAATGACATCACCGACCCGTTGCGCAGAGGACAGGTGTCAGCATCTGGAAGGATGTACTGGTTATCAATGATGACATGAAAACCACATCAGTCCACATGGAGGGTCCACATGTTAGGTACCTATTGTGTCACATGGAAATGTATTATAGAACTTTTAGAGATGAAAAGTGATGTTTCTTGAGTGCCACATGTCAATCCAGGTGGTGAAGTTGGGTAGGACCATGTGTCTTAAGTATGAACTTAGATGCCATGTAGGAATTTGTGTAAGTTAGGCTAGGAGGGGAGTGATGTCATAATGGCGAGGGATACTAGCATGTCCAAGGGAGGACATGTGGAAGCTTGTAATTCATGGAAAGGATCGAGAATGAACCTTGTTGGTTTTATTCCTTAGGACAGGTGGATAAATCCTAGCCCTCAGATCTATCGGTGATAGATCCCAACCATCGATGGGAGTGGGTTGCATTCTGGATGAGGAAGTACTCCAAGGATTGATCAGGGCCATTGATCGAAGGGTGTCCATAATGCACGACAACCATTGATTTTTCGAAGCTCTCACCTAAGCTATGAGAGGATGTGATGACGACCGTCTATCTTGTCGGATATGTGACAAGGATATTTGTAATATTATATCGATAAAATTTTTTGTCGAAGTGTGGGAGGTTAGTAAGGTCATGTTTGACTGAGAAGTGATGATGACAATGAAGTAATCTCCAAAAACGATAGAAGTCAGGATTAACTACAACCATTGGTTGACGGATAGTTGAGATTAAATCTTAGCCGTCGATCCATCGTAAGGTCCACATCACATGGTAAGGGGAGGACGATAACATACATGTAATTTGACATCAGCGATGTGATGTGGACCGTAGATATCAAGATTCAATAGCTATCGGATCTATGGAAGGTACCTACTGGAATATCATCATTGGAGTTTCGTTAGTGGGGGTGAAATATGGGATAAGAAATTCCAACAATGACAGAAGTGGGTCAAAGTATCGAGCCCATAAAACTAGTGTGTCAATGGAATATTCCATGCAGAATGGAATAAGTAATAAGTTACCACATGGATGTCACATGGTAATGAGATGGTTGTTAGCCAATGAAGCCCCAAAAACTTTGAGAGGCTATAAATTTTAATGCTGAGCTTAGTTTTGAGTAAACTTATAATTGTTAGAAATATCTCGCCGAGTAGAAGATGATGACGTACTTACAAAAGGGAATTAAGAAGATTATAAGAAGAAAATTTTGTTACCACATCCCGTCAAAGGGAACTTAGGGGGTTGGGTGATGTTACAAACTCTATCGATGATCAACGATAAACTAATTCCTTTGCATGCATGCAACACTCTTCCAAAACTGTCGACTTGGTCTTCAACCATATTCCCTTTCCTTTAGAAACTGATTTGCAATACATCGCTAAACCAACTGACACAACCGTCGGCCATAGAAAATTGGTGATTTTCATTAGTGGATGAAAATCCTTACCAATTTGACTGAGCCGATTATCGATCATCATCTATTCTTGTTGGAATATTAAAACACTTCTCCAATTTGGTTGACTTGACCATTGACCATTCCTTGACTTATGTGGCATGACACATTGATGCTCATGTTGCATGACACATCATCCAAAGGTGTTAACTTGGTTAATGCAGAATGAAATGTGGACGTTGATGTGGAATGACATGTCATCCTCCTCTTCTCTTCATCGACCGTCGATAGTTTACCTTGGATGAATCAACACTTTGCCAAATCGACTGACCCCCGACCATTGACCATATACCATCGACACTTTATTTTTCTCAATTGATACACTTTGATAAAACAACCGAAATGACCATTGGTCGTCGGTGATTTCCATTGGAGAAAAATATACTCCACAAATTTAGCCAACCTGACCATCGACGAATTATTTTGGCCAACTCCAACACTTAGATAATTTTGATCAAAACCTAGATGAATTTTGACTGTCGATCTACCATTCAATATGATCTCAATTTTTGATCCATCAAAATTTTCCCAACGACTAAAAATTAATCTAGATCGTCGATGTGTCTCATTTCCCAATTATCGAAAATAAATCTCGACCATTGATCTGCTAGACCTTTCTAACATTCAAAAACATTATAAGTTTTTAAATTTATTAAAATGAATCTAGGCTGTCGATCTCGAGATCAAACACGATATCGTTTTTCGATTCACTGAACTCTTCCCAATTCTACAATAATAGTTAGAAATTTTTTTTTGACCTTCCAGGTCAAATTTCAACTCTACAACTCTACAAATTGATACCATCCTCTCTTTGATGGCTATGAGGAAAATCCAACCTGAATTTTCTCACGAAGTTGGGGATTTTGCTATGATTTTCTCCATTTTTCCCCAAATTCATCATATATCAAAATATGTAACAACAAATTTAACCTAAATTTTCACTCATTCTTGGCCCATATGGGTCCAATGTTTGAACCAAAAGCTCTTATACCATAATGTAGCATTCCCCAACTAACTAATAAAAAATTAAAAATTTCTGCTAACTAATTTCCCGTATCTTATCAACTACAAATTACATACAAATTTAGCTAATATCATATACCATTTAGTAAATTCATGTACAAAATTTTAAACAATCATGAATGAAACTAATAACTCACACAAAAACATGTAAAACCATTCTAATATATAGAGTAAAAGCACAACAATTAAACACATAAAATAACTCAGAAAAAAAATAAAATGCTTATATTTTACTTCAATTGTGCAACTAGTTTCTTGGGACGAATGTTCCACCCAACCATAGAATCACTGTTCCAAATATAAACAAGAATTCACACCCGATCTGGGGCTAGAAATCCAGAAAGAATGATGGTCTCTCACTGTCCACTCATAGTTCATAAATCCCACAACTCATTGGTATTCTCCTACAACTATCCCGATTTTCCACCAAATCTCTTCCTCTTGACCTAACCAACTCAAGGAATGTACCCCTTCACTGATCCCAATCCCTCAAGCATCCCATTCATTTATGAGGGTCTCTCTGGCATAGGTAACCATGAATATATCTACTGGGAAAATCAAGGGAACTCAATGCCAGGAAAACTACCAGCAACAACAACAACCATATGTTGTTACAGTGAAACTCACATAGGAGTTCATTCTTCAGGCTTGGAAATCTTGCTCTTCAGTATTTTTCTCCAAATATTCTCTAGAAATTCTCTAGAAATTCTCTAGCATGCTCCATGATTCTCCTTCCAAGGTTTCTCCAGCTCCAAGCTCTTCTTCTCTTCTCTCTACTTGTTGTTCATACCAAAAACTTGAATGTGTAAAACTATTTTCCCTTCCCATACAAATTTCCTCTCCTTTGGCATGATTTGTTGACTCACACACTTCCCCAAGATGATTTTACTCAGCCTCCATGCTCCCATTAACTATGGGATGTGACTTCTCACACCCACCCTCTTACATGTGTTCAATGATTGGGTTTGGGGACATTCAATCAGAAATTAGAAGGTTCATGTACCAACAGTAAAATTCAGGAAATGGATTGGATTAATAGACATGGGTAATTCCCCTTTGGACCCCTCTCTTAGAAATTTCCTAGAACCTATCCTCTCTTTTGGATTAATTCATCCACCATATCTATCCATATCCCCCAATAGCTCACATCACATTATATTTATTAAAACTTAGAAATACATTTCACATATACATCACTTGGCTGTAGCCACACATTATATCGACATTAAGCATTAATTAAACTAGGTATTACAGCGGAGATGTTACATATAACCCCTAGATACTTAGGAAATATGTTTGGGTTATTGGGAGAGATATCCAACATGATCACCATATTCTTGAGTTAAGTGGTGTAATCTTACACACTCCACCCTTTCCTCTTCCTGAAGTAATTTCAATGAATCAACTATCCATTTAAATACCCATTTGTGATATGTAAAATACTGTGAATATTCCATTGGAATAGTTTGTCACAACAAATCTTGTATTACACTAAAAGCATTTATTATGTTGGTTTATTTTCCTTAGATATTAGATTTAATTAATTACTATATTTTCTTGAATTTATGAAAATAAATGAATATGAAAATGAAAGAATAGGAAAAAATATGTACACCATCCACACAATTGAACACAAGATGTATCCCGGGAAACCTAATATGGGAGAAAACCCAACTAGAAGGTGAGGCTTATCCTCTGCTCTCTTTTCTTTAGTTATGGAAAGCAAGTACAAATAAAGATTCACTATTAGCGCAAATTTGTCAGACTAGGGTCGTTCTCAAGTTACCAACAAAAGGTACCGAAGTATCTAGAGCATTTGCATTTTCATCTCCGTAGGAGGGAAGAAGTCTAACCCGAAGCTCAACCAAGATGAGAAAGAGAGGGAATGGTCACGAGAATACTTAGATAAATCTCTGACGTATCAATATTCATTTTAGTCTTGCGCAAGATAGATTAATCCTATAGCAGTTTTGAACATTTCCTAATTAAAAATAAAGAAACAAAGTTGCATCTCCATTCATAAGGAAGCAATTAAGCATATCAAACATAAAAGATAATACCGAGTAACATTGAGTACATTTAGAAGACTAAATACACAAGATATATTCAAAATTTGGGCCTCCAATTATATTAACATATCAGGTTCTTCTCACATCTTGAGTCACATATACAAGTAATCATAGGATACTCCCCAACCAGAATGAGACAAGGTTATCTTAGTCCCTTGCTCTTTCCAACTCTACAATAATACAAAACTCTATTACATTGATAGTATGTTTCTTACCCAGATCTCAAGATTCAGCTAAGCTAACAACATGAATGATAACAAAAATGACTCTAGTGACAACAACGAAAACCCCAAAAACAACCAACAACCTTATTACAATCATAACAGTCTCATATATATAATCTGATCTAGATTTGCTGGTTGAGAACCCAAGAGTTCTCTTTTCTTCTAGATCGTGTTGCAAGTTCTTTCGTCAAAACTGATGTTGCGCTATCCTTCCAACTACTTTCTGTTTCTTCCTTTAGCCCGCTATCCAGCTCCTCAGTAGCTTGCGCAACTTCGGTTCACCAAAATGAAGCTGTAACATAACTTGAACAACTTCTATTCATCAAAATGAAGGGCCCAACAGTCTCCAATCACAATCCTTGACTCGTCCTGAGTCAAATCTTTGGCTCTTCCGTGGTCTCTGGGTTGGCCTATTCTTTACCTTTATATTCTATCTCTAAGTTTCTTCCACTTCCCGCTTGAGTGATTTCTTATTTGGCTTCTTCAAATAAAGGGCCCAACTTAGGTACTAGTTCTAGGGATGTTTTCCTGACTTCTTGGAAGTTGTCCACTTTGTCTTGCCACATTCTGGCAAGTAGTGAAGCTTCTGCAACAAACTTCTAGGTGGCGTCTGTAATGCATTATTTTGTCTTTGACCCAACTAGAGAGTTCAATTCTGAGTCAGCTATGGAATCCACTTGGTGCACCTGTAGATAAGTTGTTTGTACTATAGGTCGATACTCTCTTAAACCTCTCGAAGGCCTGGAGGCCAAAGTTCACCTAATTCGTCGATCTCCATGGACAGGTGTCAGAATATCTACCACTTCGGAGAAAAGTCACTCTATAGGAAATATTTTGGCAAGAGGCGAGAACTCCTGAAGGCCAAAGTGCCGTAGTTCATCTTGACCGTTGATAGTAGGGGATGTGTGTCCAGAGATCTAACACTCTGGGAGGGTTGCACTCCAGAAATTTGTGTTGGTGAGTACTTTGAAACTC
>JASDQU010100672.1:1634-14443 GCA_032191745.1 Picea mariana
TTTCCAGAAATATTATAAAATATTCCCCAAGACTTAAGTCACACCCCCTTTTCCCTTTTTCAGGTGGAGTCATCCCCCGGTCTCTTTTCATGTGAGTTTGTCTGCATGAAACAATGCAATATTATATTATTAACTGAATATAATTACATGGATAGGTGCGTTGGCCTATCTTCATACCGGCTCACCAACCTCATACTCACACAGGCTCACCATATATATATATATATATGGAGGTCGAAGAGCCTCTGTGAGTATGCTATTGGTGAGTCGGGATGCAGATAGGAAAATGCACTTATCCATGTAATTATACTCAGTTAATAATATAATATTGCATCGTTTCATGCAGAAAAACTCACATGAAAAGAGATGGGGGGATGACTCCACTGGAAAAAGGGAAAAGGGGGTGTGACATAAGTCTTCGGGAATATTTTATAATATTTCTGGAAACGTGTAATGTTGGATAATTACCGTGCACTTACCCAAGTGTGTGCAACACAATGAAATTTGCACACTTACCCATGTTTGCACAACGCACAAAATGTGTGAACCCTGTATTTGATAACAATTCTCTACACACCTACTCAGATGCGCGCAACATCAAAACCAGATGTCAATGACTTACCAACCTATATATACATAACATTAACAATTAGTACCAACAACTCACCAACCTATATGTACAACTACAAAGGGTTTAGATCAGGGACACTACAAGACTAGCAGACATGCTCTCCCGACCACCACAAAAGAAGATTGCAGCAATTGGAATGATAATGCAGCTTGAGCCTTTCACTCATGAACTTCTGAGTGAATATTATGAGGGAGATGAATATTTCATAGGATTATACAAGTATCTAAAGGAGAGGTTGGTTGTTTTCATGGAAGGAAAGGAATACCACCTCCAAGATGGGTTGTTGTACAAACTGGACAAACTATGCATAGCCTCGGACATAAGAGTTCAGTTGATAAGAAAAACACACACTTCTAGGGTTTCTAGGCATTTTGGTGTGACAAATATAGTGGTGAATTTGCAACAATATGTGTATTGGTCGAATATGCAAGAATATGTGGCAAAGTTTGTTAGATGATGTGTTCTTTCTAGCACTAGCAAGCCAAGCAAGCGAAAACTTGGCTTGTACATTCCATTACCAGTTCCAAGTAGACCTTGGGAGAGAATCTCCATGGATTTGTTGGAGTTTTTCCTATGACTTGTAGGGGGCATGACTACTTGTTTTTCATGGTATATCACTTCAGAAAAATGTGTGTGTTCATTCCCTGTAATAAGAAAATATCTGGACGAGAAGCAACTGAAATATTCTTCATCTGTGTCTAGGTACACTTCTAGTGATCTGGATTTTATGAGTAGAAAGAAATGACTACAGATTATTAACAGGTGCTTAACACAAAATAACAGAGATACAGTAAAATTGGTTTTCTATTCAATAAGGAAATAAGCTTAAACTATAAAATGCAGCGGAAAACAAGCTTGCTCGAATGGTGGCGGTTTATCTCTGAGAAGAGATGTGACGGTTGCACTCATTCGCAAGAAGATGATTACAATGAGGCTCTGAAGGAATTTTTAACATAAACAAGAATTAAAAAAACCCTAGACATCCAAAAACCTAACCCTAGGAGATGAAGCGCCAAAAGTCATGTGGGCCCCATTTGGGTAAGTTAGTATATCAACTTCCCAGGGTCGTAACTTTTGTATACGATCTTCGTTTTAGGTGCATGATAGCTTGTTGGAAAGGTATCATCGAGGAGATTCATTTAAGGGGGAAAATCATAGGAACTTGCATATTTCAAACCCATTTTCCCAAAAAAAATCGTTTAGGGCCTAAAACAGCTTCGGAAGTGAAAAACTGCTAAAAATCATAAATTACCAAAATTGCCAGAAAACTATTTTGAGCCAGTTGGAAAAGGTGGGTGGCCACCAATATCCACCTAGATCAATACTCCCTCCTTAGGAAGCAATTGTCTCCATTGCGTTGATTTCCCCCATCAGATGAAGAAATTTCTGTTTAATTTTTCCCCAGGTGAGCCACTTGCCTTGGTGCAGGAACTACCCTGCTTTGACGACTCGATAAAGTTGGATCCTTTGTTGTCGAGTGCCATTGATCTATGTGTCCACAATCTAATCACTAGATGCCTATTTTATGAAGTTGGGGTTGAGCTATGTTGGTTTCAGTTGTTCTGCTACTTCTGAGGTGTCCAATAATGGTGGGAAATAAGGGCGAAGGAGATCCATGTTGAACACTGGGTGTAGACCAAGGAAAGGAGAAATGTTGAGCTCAAAAGAATTATCCCCCATGGCCTTGGTGATGGTTTATGACCCATAATGGAGTGGTAGAAGCTTTCGATGGGGTCCTGTAAGACGTTCTTTCTGCAAGTGCAACTAAATTTTGTCTCCCACCTGAAACTTATGTGGCACCCGATGTTGATCATGGCGCTTCTTGTACTTGTCATTGGACTTATACAGGATATCTTGAACTTGTTGGCGGATGTGTTGGATCTGCTCAACGAACTGGGTGGCTTTTTTAGCCTTAGTTTGAGTAGGAGATGAGTCAGTCGAGGTGACCGCAAGGGGAATTGCAAAATCTATGGGACCCAATGGTTGGAATCCCAACCCCACCTGAAAGGGGTTATGGCCGGTTGAACTATGCAGGGCTCGGTTGTAGCTATGTTGGACATAGGTAAGGCTCTCATCCCATGTGAGAGGGTGCTTGGAATTATACATGTGAAGGATATGCACAATCATTCGATTTGCGACCTTGGTTTGTCCATATGTCTGGGGGTGGAAGGTTGTGGATTTCATGAGCTTGGTGTCCAGCAGTGACCAGAGGCTCGACCAGAATGTGATGAGAAATCGACTGTCCCGATTTGAGACAATGGTTTGTGGGATTCCAAAATGTACCCAGACTCATTCAAAGAAGAGCTTGGCAGTGGCCTCTGTTGTGATGCTCTTCTTGCAGGCAACCAGAATCGTCATCCTAGAAAAGCGATCAACAACCAAAAAAACACAGTCATTTCCCTGCTTGTTGGATGGGAGGCCCGACATGTAGTCCATTGAGATGGATTCCCATGGCCTGTCAGGAGTAGGAAGAGGGGTGTACAGGCCCTGTTTCTTAGTGGTCGGTTTGGCAATAGCGCAGGCAGTGCAGGACCTGATATACTTGTTGAGCTCCTGTCAAAGTTTCAGCCAGTAGAAATGTTTATGTAGCATCACTACTGTCTTTTCGATGCCGAAGTGTCCTGCCACCTGACTGTAGTGGGCTTCCCATATCATCTTCGCTCGCTTTAATTATTGAACACGGATATGGCCTAGATGACACAACAACCCATCTTAAAGATGAAAATTATCGACAACTGTGTTTGCACCCACCATTTGGTAGGTAGTGGCGAAGTCTGGGTCTGTCTCATAGAGTTGGGTCCATCTAGAGGTCTCATGGCTGCAAGAGTCTAGCACCGTGGTGAGTGTCGCGACTGGTGGTCTGTTGAGGCAATCAGGGACGCAGTTGGTGCTTCCTATTTTATACTTGATGTTGAGGTGGAATTGTTGCAAGTATGTGGACCAATTTTGATGGTGGTCATTCTGCTATATTCCTTGTGTCTGCATGAATTGCAGTGGATTATGATCAGTGTGGATGACTGTCTCCTTCCCAAGAATGTAATGTCTCTATTGGCGACAGACTTGCACAATGGAGTACATTTCTTTTTCATAAGTAGGGTACTTACTGACAACATCTGATAGTGTCTCACTATGATAGGCCATGGGGTGGTCGTGTTGAGTGAGAATGGTGCCCACAACATAGTCTGAAGCATCTGTCTCGATCACAAAGGGTTGTTGCAGGTATTGTAGTGAAAATACTGGGGCTGAGCACAAGTGTTGCTTCAAATCATCAAACACTTGTTGTTGGGACCAACCCCACGCAAATTTTTCCTGACCACCACCCCTGGTTATTTGGCTAAGGGCCCATGCAATATGGGAGAATCCCAACACGAACCTGCAATAGAAATAAGCAAGGCCCAAGAAGCTCAGTGAGTGTGGTGGGGGTCGGCCAGTCATGAATGGCTTGGATCTTGACTGGATCCACATGTACGCCATGCTGATCAATTATGTAGCCCAGGTAATGGACCCTATCCATGTTGAGGGAGTATTTTTCCAAGTAAGTGTATATCTTGTGTTGTCGCAGGGTGTGCAAAACCTGTTGAATATGTTGCAAGTGTTCGGCCCAAGTCTTGCTGTAAATGAGAATTTCATCCAGATACACCACTACAAAAGTATTGGTGAATGGTTGCAGGATATCGTCCATCATCCTCATGAAAGTGGTTGGAGAATTTGTCAAACCAAAGGGCATGACCAACCATTCAAAAAGGCCTTCCTTTGACTTGAAGGTGATCTTCCATACATCTGTTTTTTCTATCAGGACCTAGTGGTAGCCAAATTTCAGATCAATCTTACTGAAGTATTTGGCCCCCATGAATTGATCAAGGAGGTCATCGATTTGGGGAATCGGGTATCGATTTCTGACTGATATTTTATTTAGATCCCGGTAATCAATGCAGAGTCACCAGGTTCCATCTTTCTTCTGTACCAGCACGATTGGGCTCTCGCAAGGTGATGAGCTAGGATGGATGTGCCCCTTGTGGATCAGTTATTGGATCTGTCGCTTGATCTCCTCATTCTCTAACAGAAAGCGACGATAGACTAGCCCATTGGGTAGCGGTGCGTCGAGGGTCAGATCGATGGGGTGCTTGACCTAGCAATGATGAGGTACCCCAATAGGCGAGGAGAAGATATCTGAGTATTCTTCCATGACCTTATCTACTTGCTTCTGTTGTGTGGAGAGGTCGGCCATAGAGACCCTAGATGTGGATGTGATATTTTTCTCATTATGAGAGTGAATCACAAATAAGACAAACTTCCCTGTCTGAGAGATGACCTTTCTGCTTTTCTTAGCAGAGATAAAGGAAATAACACTAGGTGGGATTGCCTCGGGGATCCTTACCAATTTCCTGTTCAAAGTAATAATAATACTACGAGGCCTAGACTCATATACAACATGATGTTTCCATAAATAAGGTTGACCCAAAAGAACATCACAAACTTCAAGAGGAGCAACATCACATAATACCTTGTCTTTGAATGGGTTGATGATGTACGACAGTCGGGACTGTTGGCTGACACAAAGATCACTTCCTTGGCGGAGCCATCCAATGGTGTCAGGGTTGTGGGTGCAGCATTGTCGGCAGGGTCAGCCGCTAGATGACCTCTGCTGACATGAGGTTCTTCTAGATACTGTTATCAATGATGAAGTGCAACGGGGTGCCTTTTACCCACATATTTGAATGAAAGAGGCGCTCTCCTTCTTATGTCTCATCTGGTTCACCAGGATGGAGCTTGGTGGTAGCAACGGTGGCATTGGGTTCCACGTCAATGATCCATCTTCCCCTTTCTGGTTCTAACTCAGAGTCAGAGCCCACATCTAATTCAGAGGCTTTCACTTTGGCCATCAATGACTACTTTGAGCGGCAGTCAGCAGTGTTATGCCAAGGGCTCTTATGGAAGTCACACCACTTTCCGGTATCTTTCTTTTTCTTTCTGGTGTCCTTCTTTGCATGCAGCTTGGACTGGTTGTCCTGATACTATCCATATTTGCTATGTCTTTTGTTTTGTGGGTTGGGGCCACCCTTTCCTAGCTTTTGTTGTGAGGGGTTCCCAGGCCCAAATTGTCACATCTTTTGTTTGAGCTTCTGCTCGATTTTGATGGCATATCGGTAGGCCGCGCCCAAGGATGAGATGTCCAGAAATTTCATTTCAGTTTGGATGTATGTATGCAGAGCACCACGATACCTGAGCACCATATGTCACTCTAAATATTTGATACCCAGCTTGGTGTGCAAGGTATGGAAGATATTTGTGAAATCTGGCACTGCTTGGTCTCTTTCTTGCCACAGTGTGGTCCATTTGGTATAAAAGTCGTGATAACTTTCAACAGGGTAGTATTGTTCCTTAATAGCATCCCTGAAGGATTCCCAAGTGGTTGTGACTGTAAATAATGAGGGATCCTCTATTTCCTTTTGCTCACAAAAAGTTTCCCACCAATCTTTGACATGGGGAATGGCTTTGAGGAGCGCAAAAGTAATCTTTTCTTTATTTGAAAAGTTATGGATAGAAAAATACCCTTATAGTAGATTCCACCACTTTTCTATAGAAATTGCATCTATCTGACCTTCAAATATAGGAATATCGAATTTTATTTGTACCTTGAAGGGGGCGGTGCCTCCGCTCGAAGAAGATATGTCACCTATTGGTAGTCGCTGAAGGATTTGTGCGAAATTGTCCATCATCTCGTTCCTCTGTTACGTGAGGGATTCATCAATAAACAGTTTGAAAGGATCTCCAGTCCCATCATATTTCATTTCTCCTGCCATGAGAGGTCGCTTGGGCATGCGAGACCTTTTGTCCTCAAGAGAAACAAGCTCGAGACCCAACTCTTTGTACTCCGACCTCGTTGGGGACATGCATTAAGACGACAAGGAGCATACCGTTCTGATACCATTGGTCTAGATTTTATGAGAAGAATGAAATGAATACAGATTATTAACAAGTACTTAACACAAAATAACAGAGATACAATAAAACTAGTTTTCTATTCAATAAGGAAATAAGCTGAAACTGTAAAATGCAGTGAAAAACAAGCTTGTTGGAATGGTGGTGGCTTATCTCCGAGAAGAGATGTGACGGCTGCGCTCATTCACAAGAAGATGATTACAAAGAAGCTCTGAAGGCATTTTTACCATAAACAAAAATGCCAAAAACCCTAGACATCCAAAAAACTAACCCTAGGAGATGAAGCGCCAAAAGTCATGTGGGCCCCGTTTGGGTAAGTTAGTACATCAACTTCTTGGGGTCGTAACTTTTGCATACGATCTCCATTTTAGGCGCATGATAGCCCGTTGGAAAGGTATCGTCGAGGAGATTCATTTTGGGGGAAATATCAAAGGAAATTACATATTGCAAACCTGTTTTCCCAAAAAACGTCGTTTAGAGCCTCAAAACGGCTCCGGAAGTGAAAAACTACTAAAAATAGTAAATTACCAAAATTGCTAGAAAACTGTTTTGAGCCAGTTGGAAAAGGTGGGTGGCCATCGATATCCACCTGGATCATATGGTTTCCAACCTCCATCATATCTGATCAGGGTACCAGGTTCTTGGGCAGATTTTGGAAAACACTTTGGGAGAGAATGGATACCAAGTTCAAGTATTCAATTTCCTTCCATCCTCAAACTGATGGAAAAACTGAGGTAGTAAATAGGATGTTGGTGAAATTGTTGAGAGGTTACAAAAAAAAACATCCAAAGACTTGGGACGAGCAGTTATTCTACATTCAACACTCCTACAATAGAGCACTTCATTCTTCCACCAATAAGTCTCCTTTTGAGACTTGTTTTGGTTATTTACCTCCTTCACAGTTTGATATTATTTATAGACAACAAAAGGAATAGGAAGGAATACAAGGAGAAGAACAGAAGGCAAGCACAATCATGGACAAGATCAGGTATATACATCTAAGGGTTCATGAGAAACTCAAGAAGATCCAGTAGTTGTAAAAAGTTAGGCATGATCAACAAAGGGAGGATCATGAATTTTGTGTTGGAGATAAGGTGTGGCTCTATCTCTGTACGGAACAACTGCAAGGAGAATCAAAGAAGCGCAAACCCCTTAGATATGGACCATTTGAGATCATTGAACAATTGAATAAGAACACCTTCAAGCCAAAAATTCCACCTTATATGCAGATCATCTCAATGGTGAACATGGAATATTTGAAGTTGTTCCAATCCTCCATGCTAGATGAGGAGGAATAACATCAAGTTTTCCCTATTGTTGAAGACCTTGCACCTCATGGAATTGAGGAGTTTAAGGAATACATAGTTTTTCAATAAACGGAATGGACAACTGGCAAAGGACAACAAGAAATGTGGCAGATTGGTCTCAAAGGACATACTGCAAGGAAAGCAAAGTGGTATGACAGGTACCTAATTACAAGAAAGTTACCTCATCTATCCTTGGCATCTTTTGGGGACCAAAATCCTCCCAATGGGGAGGTGTGATCCAAATCGAATATCAAAAGAACAATTGGTTATCAACACAGGATCTAATATGATCAACATAGATCATTTTTAAGGCTATGGACAAAGAAAGAGATCAATTTGTTGGCATAAAGGGCCCCATGTCATCATGATTGATTTCCATTTTTGTATGTAATGGATGTAAATTAGGGAAACATATTGTTGTATGTAAAGGATTAATGATACTTTCAAGAGACCTTTCTATGCGGGAGAAAATGTGAACAAACAAAGAAAAAAAGGAGAAATGAACTGGAGATAAGTTGAAGCGTTGGGGACACTTGACCTTCTAGCTATCCTCTCGGTTGACTCAGTCTTCTATAATATGTTTCCCCACAATGATAAAAGTGTTCTTTGGTTGTGAGTGATGTAAGGAGGATACTCATATGTCATTGAGGAGCATACAGATGAACCAAAGAGCATGTAACTTTCCCATTGTTGAATAATAAAGAGCATGGTTGAAGCTAAACGAATGTTGGTTTTCCCATTTGGGTTTCCAAGGTAAATTCTGAGTTTTGTGTGTGTTGTCATGTTTGAATTCTATTGTATATGGTTGCAATTGTTTGTATTGTAATTTAATGAATGGTCAATGGAGTGTATTGTGATTTAATGGCTTCTTGCATACAATTTAGCAAAGAGAGATCTGTGTCAGTTATGGTTTGAGCTTGCCTTAGATGAATACAGTCCCCATGGGTCAGTAAACCAGACTAACAACTATTTTACCATACCCATACATTGATTCAGAAGTTGGAAATTGACGACCCTCCTTCATGAATCGTTGATATTTACTTGGGTGTTTCTAATTTCATTTTAAGAGACGTTGGGAACATTCTTTATTTTTCTTGGGAGTTTTACTTTTCCCACAAGTCATATATAGACCATACTTTTCCATATGGTGTTTACAGAACATTTGTAAGTTTTCCTAGACATTTTTCTCTACTGTTGAACATCAAACTTGACTCCTGGATGTTTTTCACTTGCTGTGGGATATAAAAATTGTCCTCAATGTTTTTATTGATTGTGGGATACCAGAATCTCCCCTCAAACATTTTATAATTATCGTGGAGTATCAAAATTTCCCCTGGAAGTGTTATTTTTTGTTGAAGAGTAAATTCTCCCTCTAGATAATTGTTTTGACTTCTTGGTCGAATTGTTCCATTGGGTTATTTTTCCTTTCTATTTTTGGTCATTTTCCTCATCTGTATTTAGCTGACACCGATGTCTAGTTGAATAGATTTACTCTCATTTCGACTAGGGTGTTCATTGGGTCAATTCATCTCCCTTCGTCAACTAGACAGTGGTCGAATTGACTTGCGGTCAATTTGTTGGTCAATTTATTGAGAAGTCTTTCAGGTGGCCGACTGTCCTTTCACTCACTTGACTTGACTAGCAGAGAATCCTACCAATCTCTCATTTCTCAACATGACTTGTGGGTGGTTGAACGAATTGTTATTGGACTAAATTAATTGATTGGTTTAGTGTGTGGATTTTTTGTTAGCTGGTGAGAGCCGAGGTTATTTTTCTTATTGCAGTGGTGTTCCATGCTGGTGAGACGGATAGGATATGAGCCTTTTCTTTATATATCAATTCACTTTAATGTCAGTTTCAGGTTTCCCTTGGTAACAGATCGCATACTCTATTGTTCCATGCATGTACCTAAACACTCTCTTGATAACAATCCATTTCTCTTTCCATGGTGTCAACATGTACCTACTCAAAAATCAGACTAACAACAACACTGGCATAGGGAACATGTGCCATGTCCTATATTTATTCTTGTGTCTTTGGACATTGTTTAGTAGTTAGTTTTACCTCTACGGTAATAGGTACATTTTCTAGTTTACATTCCTGCATGTTGAAATATTTTAAGACAATTTAAACGTACTTCCTTTGATTTAACCAAAGTTTTCTAAATTTAAAATCTCTCTTAATATCCATTCCCAAAATGAATTTAGAAGAATCGAGATCCTTCATGTTGAACCTAGAGGATATATGCATATTTTCCTCCTTTATTACATTCATGTTGTTTCCAACCAATAACTTGTCATCAGCATAAAACGCTACATAGATTAAACAATTGCTTTCTTTCTTGGAATACACATAGTGATCATCCTTTCTTCTCACAGATCCCAAACTAAGTATGTAAGTGTAGAACTTTTGGTACCAAATCCTTGGGGATTACTTTATAACATAAAGGGATCTCTTCAACTTGCACACTAGCTCTTTCTTTCCCTTTACTGCAAATCCTTCTGGCTGTTTCATGTAGATTTCTTCTTCTAGGTCCACATGTAGGAACATTTTCTTCACATCCATTTTCTCTATCTCAAGATCAAACTATGCATCCATAGACATTGCTACTCTAATGAAAATCAATTTTGTAACAGGAGAGAAAATCTCACCGAAGTTGACTCCCTCGACTTAGGAATACCCTTTTGCTACTAGTCGAGCTTTGTATTTATCAATTTGAATTGTCGTGTTCAACATCTTCTTGAACACCCACTTGATACCAATGGGTTTCCTTCTATTAGGTATCTCAACCAAATCACATGTCTCATTCTTATGCAAATATTCCATTTCATCAATCATGGCCTCCTTCCAGAGTCTACCATTTGTTGATTTGACTTCCTCCCTAACTGATCTAGACTCATCATCAGTGGAATATAACATAAATGTAGAATGGAAATCAAGTGGGATATACCTTTCATCTTGTTTCCTTACTCGTCTAAACCTCTTTGCAACTAGAGTATGTAGTTCCACCTCTTCATCTAATTATGTCGACTCGTCTGAATCATGTTCCTCATTCCTTAGTTCAGACACCAGTTTCTCTGGTTCTTTCTCCCTTTGAGCCTCTTCAATCCTAGTACCTCTGAATTCCTTGGAGATCGCATCTGAACTTTAAATTGTTTTCCTCATCACTTGATCCGACAACTGACATCCTTTCATTCCATCCTTGTAACCGATAAAAATGCACTTGAATGCCTTATTGTCCATCTCGTTCCTCTTTTCCTTGGGAACATGTGCAAATGAATCACAACCAAGTACTCTGATATGTGAGAGATAAGGTTTCTTACCAAACCTTAACTCATTTGGAGTCGAGTCGACTAGCATTAATGAAAGAGATCTATTTACCATATAATAGGTAGTGTAGACTACCTCTACCCATAATTCTTGTGCTATCCCAATACCATTGAGCATGCTCCTTACCTTTTCCATCAACATCATGTTCATTATTTCAGAAACTCCATTCTGGTGAGGAGTGTAAGGAGTGGTATTTTTGTGTGCTATGACACATTTCTTACTAAACTGCTCAAACTCCTTAACACAAAATTCACCTCCATTGTCAGTTCTCAACACCTTGATCTTCTTATCTATCTGGTTTTCCACATGAGATTTAAACTCTTTGAATTGATCGAAAACCTATGATTTATTCTCAAAAAATACAACCATGTCTTCTTAGAGAAATCATTTATGAAGGAGACATAATACAGATATCCTCCTAGTGATGGGACTAATATAGGCCCAAACACATCACTATGTATTAATTTTAGAATCCCTTTTTCCCTTGTAGCTCCATATGGAAATCTCATATGATTATGTTTTCCATAGATGMAATATTCATGGAAATCAACTTCCAAAGCAYAATTAGGGAAAYKATTGAYCATACCTTTGATGTACATAGATCGAAGTCCCTTTTCCCCAWTATGTCCCATCCTATGATGCCATAACACGGTCTGGTCAACWAGACAAGGAACAGYYGAGTCAGTCACAGTTAAGTCRACCTCGAGAAYAATAATATTGTTACATCCAGTCAAGTTGACATTCCCCAACAACTTGTACAGGGTTCCAATCCAAACTCCTCTCATCAATAYCATCRCTCCCCTAGCCATTTTGTATGAATCCCTCTCAAATATAGTGTGCACACCTGCATCACTCATTGTGCTAATATATATGAGATTTCTTCCCAAACTTGGAATATCTATCACTCTTAGAAGGGTTCTACTCCTCCCATCCTTTAGTCTTAGTCAGATTCTACCTCGTCCAACAATATTGGTTGTCGAATCATCTCCCAGAAATACATCTCCTCCTTTATATCTTCATATTCACAAAACCATTCCCAATGAGGTGTCATATAATAGGATGCACCTGATTTGATCAACCAAACATCATGATATGATTGTGTATTTGTCGACATCAAGTACACATCTCCACCTTTTTTTGAAGAAGTCTTTCTCTCAATCAACTGCTTCTCGTCGGATCCTTGACTATTCTCAATCACTTTCGACTTGTAGTCCCTTTTGTGATTCCCAACTTTACTTCACTTCCAACATCTTCTCATCGAATGAATTGGGGGTTTAGATATTCCCCTTGACTTAGGATTTCTACTGGAGCATTTACCTTTTCCTTTGTTGATTGATCGACCTTTCACCACCAAGTCATCCTTGGTCAATCCTTCCATGTTCTTCTACCTCATTTCCTATGAAAGAAAAGATGAAACCACATATTCAAGCATTAATGTGATTGAATTACTTGCAATAGCCATGACTGGACTATCCCATGAATCTAAAAAAGAACACAATAGGATGATACATTTCTCCTCCTCGGTGATTTTAATATCGATATACAATAACTAACTTATCATAGTATTGAATGCATTCTTCTGCTCTGTTACTAAGCTA
>JASDQU010100672.1:56397-66954 GCA_032191745.1 Picea mariana
GGGTTGCATGGGAGAAAAAGTCATACCCCAAACCATTTATATGTGTTACTCTAATCTTAGATTCATCTATTTCTTTGAGTTAAGACGGGTTACTCAATTACTCGAATCATCTAGTTCTTTACCAGCAATGAAATATAAATAAAGTACTAGTTGGAGACAATTCTGATTCTAGTTTCGGCCGAATAAATTTTATCTACGGAGTCTGTGAATGTGAGTTTTAAAATCAATCTCATCATACTAAGTACATGAGCAGTTTATCTTGAACGAGGATTGTACCTACCTACAAAGAGTATGAAGAATGTGTACCTTTCAGGCGAATAATTAGGCAGCCCTGTACGAACCACCATGCACTGAACGTACGCCAACTTTACACTGATAGTATTCTTCGTCCTCCCTCCTTTTCCAGCATATTCTAACAGATTCGGAGAGATATAAAAAGCATACAAAACTGCAAAGTGCAAACGCTTTTTTAATTATACGTAAATACGGCCATTCTAATTATACATAAATGATAAATAACCCATACCTCAGGCTCTTGCCTTAAAAAGAAAACTTCAGAACCGAGGCCTCTGGTCTCATCGTCTTTCTCAATGGTAAACCCTCCTCTTTACCTGTTGCAGAGCAGAGTACATTGCAAATCATGAACCAGGCCAAAACCAACAAGCAAGCAACTGCCAAAGGAATTAAAAGCAAACGAGATTTACATTCTGAAATTTAAAAATAAATAAATGAATAAAGAGGGTTGAACCTCTCCTGTGAACAGGACCATGAAACAATTCTTAAGGCTATATGCAGGCTGTTATCTACCAGGCTAAAGCATACCTGCTCCTCCACTCGAGTGGTTAGCCTCGTCAATCCATCCAAATCTATCTTCTGCTGTACATCCTGCAACAAAATAAAATCGCTCGGGCAAAGAATGAAAACTAATATTAACCAAGATGTAAAGGAACAAGATAAAATGTTACCTTAATACAGCTCACAACTATGTAATCATCAAGAGCTTACAGTGAAACTTTAATATAAAAAACACAATAAGTAGATTAACAGCATGGGTTAGCGGTTTACCTAAACCGGAGTGGCAGAAATAGAATGTTTACCTACATAGATTCACAGAATGTGCAGAAACAGAAAAGAGAATATGACAGAATTTGTACATGCAAAAAGGTATACAGAGACTATGAGAAACCCAGAATGACAGAATTTGTACCTGCGGAGACTATGACAGAATGTGCCTACCTGATTCCAGGGCCAAGCGGAGAATGTACGTACTTATTTTTCATCCTCCGGCTTGTCATCTGAAAGATTGAGAAAGAAATACCGCCTCTGACGGATTGAGATAACAGATATAAATACCAGTGACTAAATAAGAACCGAAACCCCTCGTCTCATCTTCTGGCGAACCTTACTCCTTACCTGTTGCAAATCAGACTTCATTCCAAATCATTGAGAACCGAAGCCCCTTGTCTCATCTTCTGGCGAACCTTACTCTTTACCTGTTGCAAATCAGACTTCATAAATCAGACTTCATTCCAAATCATTGAGCAAGAACTACCAAATAAAGATAATAAAAGAAAACGAACCTCTGGGATCAATGAGATCATAAAACAATTATTAAGGCTCTATGCAGAGCCATTATCTAACAGGCAGCTTCCAATTCTGTACGTATTTATTAGTAAGATTTATCTGAATATATAATGATTAAAAACAAAAACAAAAAAACTTAAAAAGCAAAACAAAAAAACAAAAGCATACCTGTCCATCCACTTCAATGGGTAACCTGACAGAAATCCAAAAACACTGGTTTCATCTTTAGCGATCTATTTCTGCTCTACATCTTGCAACAAAATAAAATCGTCTGGGCAAACATTGCAAGCTCACTGTAAAAAAATGAAAAAGAAAAGAAACCAAAAGCACCCATTACAATCCAAACAAAATGGAAAAATCAATAAAGAAATTGGACAGTCATAAACAGGATGCATGGCCATGCAACGGAGCAAACAAATATCAACCCAAAAAAACAGAAGATGCAGAGCAGAGAAGATTGAAATTCAGAGTATGTTGGCTGTGAGAATGCTTTTATCCTCTTCGTTTGAAACGGTTACGAGTGCTTTTTACTTCACCGACATTCCAAAGGGGGTGGGCATTCCATTCAAACATCCACTTCTCCACAAAATTTGAATTCGCTGGAATTTGACTTTCGCTAACTGAGAAATGAAAACAGTGTGGATGCCATGTGTAAATTTGCACATCAAATATTCCCAAACAATTTATTAACTTATTTGAATGCAACAGGTAAACTTACATATCAAATATTCCTAAACATTTTATTAATTTATAAGATAAAACGTATAAATTTACACGTCAAATATTAATTTATAGTTTATGAATTAATAATTGATCGATTAAACCTTTAAATTGTTGTTTTTGCCAAAATTAATTAATTAATGTGCGTAATGTAGACATAGACATATTGTCTAGTTTAATACATGTTTAATGAATCTCCACACTAAAATAGTTATCGTTTGTTTAATACATGTTTAATGAATCTCCACACTAAAATAGTTATCGTTTATCAATTAATGAGTTGATAAATAAGTTGGTTCCATCTTCCTCTATTCATTTTCACAAACCCTATTAAATAAATATGTGCAATCACATTAATTTTGTAGTATTACGGTTACATTGTGTTTAGCAAATTTTATTAAATTAATTGTGTTATTAGTATTATTGTAATTTATAAGTTGATATTAGTGTAAGAGCTTGTTCAAGCTTTATTTATAGGTTTAGTGAGTTGAAAACCTTTTGTTGTTCTTTTGGTCATGTTTTTTTTGTAGCATTGTCTAAAAGGATTTATTATTAATGAACATTTCTCTTTAGCTTTCTAGTGTTCAATGGTTATAGTGTTTTTTATTATAGAGTTGTTTTACACAATTTGTTAAGAGCCCCAAGTTAATTCTTTGAATAATTTCCACGCCTTTGAACTTGTATATTTCGTATGTGATTTATCCACAATTTAGTTCAATTTAATTATTTCACATCATAATTTTGTGTCCTATCTTCTATCTAGGTAAAGTAAAAATTGACATAATAAATGACTTTCTTTTCAGTGTATTTGATTCTTTTCTGGTTTCATTTTGGTTTGTTTATTTGGAAAATTATTAGTTCAAGAGTTATTGACCAACATTGCCTTATTGAAAATTATCATAACAAAGCTTGAAGATGAAACAATTTCTTTGCGTTACCAACTAAGTCATGAACATAGTGAACAATGTCTTCTAGAGCACAGGTTCAAATATATAGCATCATTATCACCACTGTTGTAGCACAAGTTGTAGGTTGGGCAAAGCTCGACCCAACCACGGAACAAGTTCTACAACTTGGGAATCCTACACCCAATGTCACCTCGATGTAGGTCCCACACTTCAAGGGTGACTACGTCACTCTTGGGAGGCGATCTCGGTGACCCTAGGGGGATTGAGATGGAGATGGAGAGAAGTGGAAGTAGAGCCCTTAGATGTCAATTCGAAGTGGAATGAAAGGTAGGGAGAGATGCCTTGCAAGTCAAGTAATTGTTGCCCCACATGTATAGTACTTTTTCGGATGATTGTATCTGCTCGAGACACAAGAAAACACACTTTGCAATGATATATGTTAGTTGGATCAACAATTTTAGCTTGTTGGCCCTAATTTGTAGCAATAGATATCAGCTTATATCAGTAAATAAAACATCTAAAGTCAGCATAGAAAGATCTAGACTAGTTAAGTAAATCAACATCAAATTTAACAATGAATATAGGCTAAAAAATGGCACTTGGGAAGCTAGATAAGATGGTTGTTGTAACATGTGTTTTCTACAGAAAATTGCAGCCTTATGGCTGGAGCATTTAGTGGAAAACAACAACAAAACCAACCATGAAAAGTTTTCAAGAACTAGCTCAAAAGATGTGCCCTAGTTAGTAGAGTAAATGAGCAAAGTTAGAAAGCTAGTCTAGGGTTAGTTTAGGAGTTATGAGAGTGTTAGTAGCTAGGGTTATGCAACCCTAATGGTTGTAGGTTAAAGTTTGTAACAAGAATTAGAGTATTGGGAGAGAGGGGATGCCCTAGTGGGGGAAAACTCCTCTCAATGAGACAATTCAACTTCAAGGAAGAGAACTTTCATAAGGTCAAAAATTGTGTTTCCCAAGGCAATGATTTTATATCTCCAATGCAAAAAAAGAGTATGACTAGTGCCTTTACTATTGGGTTAATGGAGTCAAAGGAGCTTATAGAAGCTACCTCCTTGGGGGTGTAAGCCATTTTACTTTCCAAGGAAATTTTCTCTAGGCTAGGGTTTAGGCTAAGAGGGTGTATGCCCTTATACTTCTCTTAGAAAACCCTTGTCTAAGCAATAAGATGAAGCATAAAGTGATGAAGAGTAAGGTGGGGGTGTATGCCCTTATACTTCCCACCTAGTTCCTATCACAATAACCTTGACTTGAAACAAATGATAACAAGAAAGTAAAAACCATACCAATTCAAGGAAAGATGCCAAGATAATCCACCACAATAGCAATAAAATAGTCTTCCAAGGCTAGCACATCACTTCTTCTATCAACCATCCATAAGTATAGCCATACACAAGTGAACAAGAGATAAAAGAGCTAAGGGGCCGAAAATTTCAGACCAAGTCTCTCACAAGAGGGAGAGTTATGTGTTAAAATGAGATCTTATGATCTTTATTTATACAAAATTTAGCTAACATAGCTTGTCCACAAAATAAGGAGTAAAACACAAGATTAGGGGTCAACAACTCTAATCTTTCCCCCCTAACAAAGTAATATTAAACAATTCACTTAAAATTTCACTTTTTGCACAAATTAAACCCTAATTTAGGAGGACGTCACCCCTTTAGGGGACATTTTTCCAATTTGAGGAAGTCATTGGTGTTGGAGAAGCATGGATGGGCCTACAAAGGCCTTGTGTCAAGCATCTAGGAACACATATCATGGTGAAGACCCTTATCCTCATCAAACATCCATGTGTAAGAGAGTGGCACCTCACCACCATGCCCTAGCCCCCAAGATCATGATGTCAAGCTAAAAAATGGAACGTTTTGCCCCTCCTGGGAAAATCGTTTGGAAATAAATGGGTGGGCTAGGTTGTCCAAATCATCATCAAGGCCGTCCAAGTCATCTCTCTCTCATCTGGCATGCTTGCCCCTGACATCCAACTTGTGGGCTTGTAGCCCCATGGAAGCCCAAGCTAGGCTTGTTCTCCCAAAACTGTCCACTGGCTAGGTCCTGCAAAGACAAATGAACACGCCCTCCAAGGATCTCAAGTCATAAAATCATGATAAGTGGATCCAATCAATAAATAAGCCATCTAAGTATGTGCATCAAAGATCACTATATCAAACAATTAACAACTCAAAAACATTATGCGACTTGTCAAGCTTAAGTATGGGAGGGTTGACGAGGTGTCCTATTTGGTAGGTCTTTCCCTAGGTCAAGGAGAGATTCCAAGATATCCCTTTCTAAGCCATGTAAAGTGGATGAGGTGGATGGGTTCAAGACTCAATGGGCATAGGGGTCATAATGTCTCATTCATGGGTGCCTTTGTAGAGGGTGTGTGGTACCTTCGTCCCCAATGCACTTTTTCGAAGCCCATTAATTTCCTTTTATCTTTATTTCTTTATATTTTATTTTATAATAGCATAAGGAGAGATTGAAGTTCATTTCCCTGGCGTGGTGACCAGGTGGTGGCAATGTCACCCACAAATACTTAATGGAAATGAGAACGTTGGTTCGTGATGAGACCCCCTTTCTCTTAGCCATGCAACTGAGAGTCACTACCCTGGTTTGGTGACTAGATGATGACAATGTCATACTACTAAATATCCATGGACGTGATAGGTCAGCTTGTGATGAGATCTCCTATCCTTCAACTAACCTTTCAAGCATTTATTTATTATATTGTGGGTCCCCTTTATTCAAAGATAAGTGTTTTATTGCTTTATTGGGTGATCTTTGGGTGAAGCATCTGGAAGCTTTATATAAGGCTTTTATATTTTACCCAACACCAACCCCTCTGGGCCTTTAGCCCCTTCTTCCCATAGAATGAGGGACAACCCCTTCTTGGGTCAATACACCCTAAAATCCCAAGAGATAAGGAAACAAAGGGGGAAAATGATGGAAAGTGGTAAGTATGGTAGGAAACAGTACGATGGATCATCAAAGGAGTTCCTAGCAGTAAACCCATCCCCAAGGAAAACCACTTATAGGGCATAATGTCAACCACCAAGGTGAAGCAAGGCAAAAGGCATAATGTCCAAGCACATATCATGAAATCTAGAGAAATATGAGATACAAGATAATCAAATGGCTTAAATATTGAAATGATGCTCACCATAATACTAACTTTTACCTCATGGAGAAAGGCCCACTGCCTTCCGGAAGCCAGTTGGTGTGGTGGATGCCATCTGTAAAATTGTGACCATCTGTGGTGGTGAGTGGGTTTTCCATCTATGCAAAAGGGTATTGTTGGTCATGTAGTCTCTCGACACTCCATATCTGCAACCTGAGGGCCTCGACACATCATCTCCTTAGTTATCCACAAAATGGGGATAACAACCACCAATGACACTATCCTCCTTGGACAGGTTAAAAGACTAGGCATTTTCATATTTGTATCTTCAAGTAGAGGATCGCCCAGGACACTCATTAATTGATGTATTTTTCTTGTGTTTCTTTGCTTGTGTGTTTTCTAAAAAATATTTTTTTCTTTATTTCTTAAAATTCTTGTTGGTTAAAATTTATTTCTTATGTCATGTTTATGGTTTTCTACCTAATTCAATTGTTTTGCACCTATCTTGAACAATGGTCATCCTTCTTGGGTTGCTTGTCAAATGACATTTTTTTGTGACAACCATGACCCAACCATGATTCCTGTCTTCAGTGTGAGTTCAAAATGAAATTTATAGGGAGGTAAATATGTAATATGCTTTCAAGTTTTGTTGTTTGACATTGCAAATAGCAAATCCACAGGATCTAGTGTTCATGTTCGAGTATTGTCTTAGAGACCTTTTTCATATTTTCCTTTTCAGTATGACATGAGACTAGAGTTTCAAAATGTTAGTTTCATTTTTGGTTTCATGTTGTAAGTACATAGAAGCTTGGATGTTGTGTTAAAGCATTAGGATAAAACCATTTGACATTTTTTTTTTTCAATCTGAATTGAGACTAGAGTTCCAAGATTGCTTAGGTGAAAATAGAAGTTTCAATGATAATTATGATTAGGCCTATGTTTCTTGGGGTTTTTTTCATCAAAAGAAAAGAGCGTCAAGGAGAGAAAGAAGTTTTCAAAATAACTTAGCACATAAACTCTCGGTGTAGCATGATAAACAAGAAACATTTAGTGAAAGGAAATTTATGGAAGATCTCTGGAAAAACCCAAATCAACTTTCTCAAGAAATGGTGCAATGCATGGAAGACATTTTCATCCATCTTGCAAAGCCTATAATGATTTCTTCCAGGTTCTCACCTACTGCAAGAACCCATTCTTCAAGTTCTTCTTGAGGGAATTACTACTTTTCTATCATCATTTTCTGAGTCATCATCTTTCTTCTCATTTGCAAGAAGTTCGTCGATGGATTTCCAAGTTATGGAAGAAGTCACGGGGATAAAAATCACTTTTGATTCTTACAACACCCATGGAAAGTTGCAGTGGGCTGATATTGGAAAATACAACTCAACAATGGAGTTTTCTTATATTTCATTAAAGAAAAAATAGATTGAATATGTTGTCGTAGCTCTGCACAAGTTTAGGTTTATGCCATTTTGCATTGTTCCCCTCTATGGACATTCTTTGAACCCTTTTTTGAATGTCTGATTATAGATATAATATAGATTAATCATACCAATATATTCTTTACTCTCTCAACATTTGATTACTAACTACATACTAGTTGTTAATACATACATGATACACATGAGTGAATTAACCTACTAGGACTCAAATGTTTATTATTTTAATTTTGCAAATTGTTGGTTGAGCAATTAGCGAAAGTGAATCTTGGTTGCATGAATCACGAAGAGAAACATACATTTTGGATCAATATCTATAATGATTTAATGATGCATGTAAGCACAATATTGGTGGTTTGAAGATTTATTTGACAAGAAAGTGCTTCCTCTATTTTGGTATATGGGTTTAGGTATTTTTTGATAGAACAATTCATGTCCATATGACTATAATTGATGCATTTTATATTTCTCAATTTTCTCTCTTTGTTTCACGTTTTGGGGGAAGGGGGTAGTTGGTGATGTAGCATCTTATATTCCATGGACATACTTCTATCAACAATTAGCAAAAGTGAACCCTAGTTGCATGAATCACAAAGAGAAACTTATGTTTTGGATCAATAGCTATAATGGTTTAATGATGCATTTGTGCACAATATTGGTGGTTTGGAAATTTAGGGTTTAAGTATTTTTTGATAGAATGATTCATGTCCATGTGACTAAAATTGATGCATTTTATATTTGTCAACTCTCTCTCTCTCTCTCTCTCTCTCTCTCTCTCTCTCTCTCTCTCTCTCTCTCTCATTTTTTTGGGGAAGGGAGCAATTAATGATGTAGCATATTATATTCCATGGACATACTTCTATGAGAAATTAGCGAAAGTGAATCTCGACTGCATGAATCATGAAGAGAAACTTACATTTTGGATCAATATATATAATGCTTTAATGATGCATGTATGCACAATATTGGTGGTTTGGAAATTTATTTGAGAAGCAAGTGCTTCCTCTATTTTGGTTTAGGGGTTTATGTGTTTTTTTATAGAACAATATATCTCCATATGATTATAATTGTTTCATTTTATATTTTCCATCTCTCTCTCTCTCTCTCTAGGGGATGGGGGGAGTTGGTGAAGTAGCATTTTATATGCCATGGAAATACTTCTATACAAGAAATTCCTTAATCATATATGGTTCCAAGTGAAGTTCTTGTAGGGTTTGAGTAGTAGTATTTGTATAGGGGATCATGAGGGTTTGCTTCATATTTTCTTATTTTATTACATTTTATGATTGAAAATGAAGCCTTTTCATGACTACTAATATTAAAATTTCACATGTTTTGACCCATCATACTTTCCAAGTGAATCCCTTTTGTGAAGGTTTGATAGAAAATATTTTGCCAGGCTTATCTTGCTTATGGATTTCCAAGAAGTGAATTGAAGTTTTTGCACTCATGCATAAGGTGTGGCTAACAATACATGCTTTTGGTTGTTTTAGCAATGTTCTAAGATTTCTTAGAATATACAATAAAAACAATTTTTTTTGGAAGATTGACATCGATTATTATTGTTGCACAGACAACTTACACAACTGAGGGGGCATTATTTCAATGCTACTACTCTTGATAGATATGTTATTTTGAGAATGAAGCCTCCTATACACCACCGACCACAAATGGTATGCAATTTCAGATTTAGTACTAACTTTTTTTTGTTATTAATAATAAATATAATATTAATTAAATTAATTAATGCTCACTTTAGTTTTAAATATGGACTATACACACCTTTTAATGTAAAAATGAGTGAAAATTTAATTGGCGTACTTTTATCTCATTAGCAATTTGATTGGAGCTAGAAACAAAAACTCACAATCTTATTAGAGTTAAATGGCATTTCCAAAATCTTATTCCATTTCCCTAGGATGAGATTAGCTAGTTGTAAGGTGTAGTGTAGATATTCTTAATGACCCCTAGGATGAGATTAGTGATGTTGTTAAATTAATAAATGTGAGATAACATAAAATAATATTTTGGTAACCATAGAAATCAAATGAAAGTTAATCTTTCCAAACTTGATCAAATTATTGAATTTATCTTTATTTAATATTTTTATTTCAAAACTATTGCATTATATATAAGTTGAATTAATACAAAATTAAAAATATATAATAATTTGTAAGTAATTTTTTCATTATTTATAATAATAATAATTTAACAATTTTTTAAAATATATAGTTTTTTTAATATGATTGATTCAATTTATATGTTTATGATTGACATAAATTTTTATATATACACGTCATCATATTGTAGGATCTCCTCTCGTGACAATTTTTTAATATCTTTAATTGTTTCACATACACTTTTATTGTTTCATATATGTTGAATATTTGTTGGCAGCGGGGTGATTCAATGCACTAAGTGTTTCATATCTTTGTCATGTATGACACTCACAAAGAAACACTAAATATGCATAAACTATTCAAACAATACACTACTCCTAACAGTTTATCTCATCTAGGATTTAGGGGCATGGTTCAACAATTGTTTTAAACAACGATCTCTTACAATCTCTCTTTAGAGCTTTGTTAAACAATTTGTGTACAAGCCATCTAATTATATGTGCACGAATATAGAACCTACCAGAGAAATTTCATCGCTTCCTTTTCAAAACTCTTTTAAATATTGGTAGAACATCCAAATGTGTATGATTAAATAAGTTATACAAGAATAAATTTTAATCTTATCATAGCATTCCATTTCCAAAATAAAATTATAT
>JASDQU010100672.1:66996-78415 GCA_032191745.1 Picea mariana
GTAGGAACTCAATCTATTATGAGATTCTCCACGGCTCGTGGATATGCATCTGGATATGGAACTTGCCATTGTTGTTGTTGTACCTGTTGGTTCTAGAGTTAACAAAAACAATGGAAAGTTCCATATCCATATGCATATCCACAAGCTATGGAGTATCCCATAACAGATTGAGTTCCTACTCAGTAGCCATCATATTTTTTGGAGTCATATGTCATGCATTAAGTGGAAGTTGATCTCGCAATGAAGACAACACTCAACGCCTCTAGCAAAGCCTTGCATGATTAATTGTATGCCCCAGACATGATACCTTCCTTGCTATTGGTTTCTTGGTGTAATGAGCCTCTCAATTGGTTGAAACAAAGGTAAACAAGGATATTCTTCCATATGCAAAAAATCATTTCAGACCATATAAGACGTGTTAGAATGCATGTGCACCACCTAAATGCATGTCTAACACGTTTGATGAGTGAAGTAATAATGCATGCTTGACGCTTGTGATGAGTGAGGGAATATGGATGAGATTGTTTTTTTCTCTCACCTGTAACATCCACGTGACATGACTAACAAGAACACGAGTTGATTTGAAATTATCTAGTCTTTTTGTTTTCTATCATTGGATGTTCCAATGCATGACTAGAAAAAATTCATGCTGACAGATGGGATAAGAGCATTAATTATTATGTTTAAACTTGTCCCTCATGCAAGCCATGATTTCAGGTTGTTTGTCACAAAGGCTTACGATATACATATCAACTATATGGATTCTCCAACAGTTGTCAAAACTTGTAATAGAATGTAAATGTAGTGTAGTTAGGGGGAATAATATGGGGTACCTAGGGGGGTACCCAAGGGGAATAATATTAGATAAATATTGTTATGTATAAATACCACTTTTATTAAATAATACCTAATGTGACTGCAATAGATGTAAGAGGACTTACTAGAAGGTTCCACTTCTAGAAAGTTCCTCCTCTAGAAAGTTCTTAGGTGGTTAGTAGCACTATATAAAGGGGTTAAAGCAATGTAATGGGAAGTCAAGAAGTATTTTGTTTGGAGTGGTAGTTCATTAGGAGGTTTCCCCCTCGAAGAGGCAAGTGAATATGAGTGGATCCCTTCCATAATAGGATTTATTGTATATTGTTACCCTACCCTAAGGGTTTCAGATTAATAAAGTGGATTTTTTTATATTGTTCTTGGATATATTGTGGTGTTTATGTATTCAAGGCTTTGGTACTTAACAAGTGTATCATAGAACTTTCTTCGACCACAAAAAAAGGGGCATTTTTTTTTTGCAGGGTTTCAAAAGATGAAGAAAAAGAGGGCTGCAACATTCCCAACAATTCTTGTAGTTTTATGTGCATAATTTGACAAAATTGGTTGTATATATGAGTTCCTCTCGCAAAAACAACTAATTTAAAAAATAAAATAATAATAATAATAATAATAATAACAACATGTTTGAAACAGAGACCATAAAGTAAATTTAACAACATTTTAAAATATGCAAATTTTTTAGGGTTTTCCCACAGATGACCACGTGATTTTGTTGATTCCTATAGCAATTGGTGCTGAATTTTCCCAAAAAATTTACAGATATGAGTTCCTCTTGCAAAAATAGCCCATTTCAAAACAAAAAATCATTTGAATCGAAGCTTCGAAAGTGATGATCCAAGTGGGTATTGGTGGCCACCCATCTATTCCACTGGCTCAAAGAACAGTTTTCATTTTGTTAGTTTTTTTCTAGTTTTTCGGTTCCTAAACTTCTGGGGGCGTTTTGAGGCCCTAAACAACGTTTTTTGGGAGTGACATAGTCACAATCTAAAGTTTAGCTAGAGTGCGAGGACAACATGTGTAGTCCTTGGATAGTTCTTTCCAATGAGCTATCGTGAGCCTAAAACAAATATCGTATGCAAAAGTTACGACCCCAAGAAGTTGATGTACCAACTTACCCCATCGGGGCCCACATGAATTTTGGCGCTTCATCTCCCAGGGTTAGGTTTTTGGATGTTTAGGGTTTTATCATTTATGTTTTATGTTAAAATGACCTTTGGAGCCTCATTGTAACCATCTTCTTGCAAATGAGCATAGTCGTCACATCTCTTCTCAGAGATAAGCTGCCACCATTCCAACAAGTTTGTTTCAGTCTACATGTTTACAGTTTCAACATATTCTCTTTATTAATAGAAGTCAAGTTTTATTATATCTCTGTGTATTTCTTTGTTGTATATCTGTATTCCATTTTGTTCCATTTATAAATCTGTATCAGTGGTATCAGAGCAGTCTGATATTTATTTGTTTCTCTGTGCATGTCCCCAACGAGGTCAGGGTGCAAGGATTTGGGACTCGAAGTGGTTGAGCCCTTGCAAGACTGTCCCCATCAATCACGACATCCTCCCATGGAGAAAGAAAAGAGAGATGATGGAGGAGGAGATCCTTTTAAACTATTGCTCGAGGAAGCTCTCGTGCGACAAAGGAATGAGATGATGGATAACTTTGCACATATCCTTCAACAACTTCTAACAAGTGATGCATCTTCATCAAGCGACCACACCACCCCCTTCAAGGTACAATTCAATTTTGATTTCCTCTTGTTTGAAGGCCAGATAGATGTGGATGTTATAGATAAATGGTTGAATCTTCTGGAAGGGTATTTTTCGGTCCATAATTTTTTTGATAGAGAAAAGATTACCTTTTCTCTCCTTAAGGTTGTCCCCCATGTCAAGGATTGGTGGGAAACTTACTGTGAGCAAAGGGCCACTGAGGAATCTACAATATTTGTGGTCTCCCCCACTTGGGATTCCTTTAGGGATGCTATTAAGGAACACTACTACCCTTTTGGAAGCTACGTTGACCAATTTATGAGATGGACAACATTGCGACAGGAAAGGGACCAGACAATACCAAATTTCACAAATATCTTCCATACCTTACACACCAAGCTGGGTATCAAGGACTTTGAACAACATCTGGTGCTCAAATACCGCAACTGTTTGCATAGATACATCCAAACATAAATGGAGTTTCTGGACATCTCATCACTGCGCATGGCATATCGATATGCTATCAAAATCGAGCATAAATTTAAACAAAATAAGTGGGAGTTTGGATCTAAAAATTCCTCATATAAAAGTAGGGAAAAGACGGGCCCAACCCACAGAACAAAGGATAGAGAAAGGATGGACCCCCTCGAGACAACCAGTCCAAACCAAAAACAAATAAGGGTAATGAGAAGACAAAGAAAGTCATTGGGAAGTAGTGTGAATTCCATAAAATCCCCTGGCATAACACCAATGAATGTCACTCGAAGTAGTCGTTGGTGGTTGAGCTAAAAGCCTCAGAGTTAGAGGCAGGTTCAGACTTTATATCAAATCCAGACAAAGGGAAGCAGATCATTGACGCAAAACCCTGTGCCAATGTCGCTACCACCAAGGTCCAACCATGTGAACCAGAGGAAGATGAATTCCTTTTTCACTCGTAGTTGTGGGTGAGGGGTTCTCCGCTGCATTTCATTATCAATAGTGGTCGAAGTCAAAAGAACTTGATATCAATAGAGTTCGTCAAGCGGTTGAACCTACCGACGACACAACACCTGCATCCCTACACCATCGGGTGGCTCCACCAAGGAAGAGACCTTCGTGTCATCCAACAGTGTCATTTTCCCTAAAACATCAAGCCCTTCAAGAATGAGGTATTGTGTGATATTCCCCCCCTTGAAGTTTGTGATGTTCTTTTAATCCAACCATATTTATAGAAACGACATGTTGTATATGATTATAGACCTCGCAATGTTATTATTACGATTGGGCTAAATATATGCACTATTAATTCCCACATTTAATTATCAACCAAGGCTCGTAATCTTTGAGGTGCAGGCATAGGAAATGCAGGATCAGAGCCTAGTCTAGCCTAATCTAAAGCCGACAAAACAATCTTCAAACCTACACTGCAGGAAATTAACACTAAGGATTCATCATTGGGATGTAAGAATAACTTAGTGCTACAAAGGCTTAGATCACAGTCTTTCATGCACTCAGGGTGATGTTCATGTGATTAATCATGAGTAGCTTACTTATGTTTTATGTCCTTCAATGATTATTTCCTATAGCGGATCCACACTTAAATGAAATAAAATAAACAAGCAAACGGAAATGAAATTCACAATAGAAACTAACACCTTAGGAAGAATACCAATGTGGGAAGGCCATATCTCACGAGTTAGACCTTTAATTTGTCCATTGGTGATTGAAGCTATGTGAAATTAAAGTGCAAGGAATCCAAAGGTACGGGAAAATAAGGAAATTTGAAAATGACTTATAAACAAATGAAGCTAAAACTCCAAGACAATTCTTCAAATGGATACAAAAACAATAATGAAATCTACCTAACGAAATAATGGATCTACTGAATGAATGGAAATATGTAACAATGATCTATATGAAGAGGAATATATGGAAGGAAATGCACTCCGTGTTTTCCGTGTTCAATGGATTGCAGATGTGATAAAATCTTCTAATTAATTCCAAGAACAAAATTTTAGAGTGAAAATAGAGGAATATAAGAGGAATAGTTTTAACTCTTTGTGTGTCATATATTATTGGACTAATGAGAACAATTCACAAAGAATTATTGAGAGCTAAAATAGAAATTATCTACCTCTGTAACCAGTCTCGAAACAACTCAGATCTGTTGCAATTGATTAGAGAGGGTTTATGTTTATGGATGTAATGTTGGGTATGATGGAATTGAGTTCTTGTGAATGTAAGTTGATGTATGGTTTAGTCAATTTGTATGAAGAAAATGGAGGCGTGGTTATGAGAGGGAATAGTAATGGGATAGCAGGGAATTGGAAGAGGGAATCATGGTCAAAGTGTAGTGAGTTTGGAAAAAGGACATGGTTGTAAGTTGCAAAGATGATTTGGGAAATGCAATCAGTAAAAACAAAATATTTAGAATAGAGATCCGAAACCTAATTTGAAGGTGAGTGGAGACACAATTTGGGGTGATCTTGAACATATACTCGTACTATGTAATCAAATTGCACAATGGGTGGATCAAACTGCTGGCAGTAAGTGTGTTAGAACTTAATAAACATAAAACAGAGCAGCAAAGCAAGGAAGTGATAAATGCAATGGAAGAGATGGAACATTATTGCATACAATTGAAGAATCAATCATGAGTGTTTAATGAACCTGAATCCATAAAACTAAATCAAATTGCAATCACACAAAGGATTAATTGAAATTAAAATGTAAGTAAGCTAGAAATGCAATTAACCAAATCCTAATTACTATGCAAATTAAATAATAAACAAGACCAACACATACCAGGTTGAGGGGGCCCTACCTCACCTAGCATGTGTGGCTAGAGAGGCTTACAGAACCAAGGAGTAATCACGCTGAATGACTCATAACATCAACACTTCCTTATTCAATTCAAATTCAAAAATTTACGACACCTTTCTTATGGATCCAAATCTCTCCATATGAGAACATACTAACCTAATGATGATAATCCTTTCTCTTATTCCCTCAGTCTCATGAGAATTATTTATACATGAAGAATCATTGAGGAGTGAATGGGACCGAATCCCAATGCTCAGATTTCAAATTTTACATTTTTAGGCATAAATCCCAAAAATTTGGGTTTTATTGTAATTTGGGCATATTCGAGTTAGGGATCCACCCATATATTAAAAAATCATTCATATTTTGAAAAAGTGCCCATATTGTACTCAATTTTCTACATTCTAAACAAAACCCATTTCGTAGAATTTCTATATATGATTCCATCTGCATGGAAATCGAGGCGCAAGTTGGCAGTTTGAGATTTTTGCTAATTTTTGCAGAATCATTCCCCGTGATATGGAGGTCCACACATGTGATATGGGTGAATTATGACTCACACTTCCACATGTAAACATCGTTTTGGACAAAACTCATGTCCTCGATTTTCTTCTAGAAGCATTTCAAATTTTCAAATTATTTCTAGTACCAGACTGTTGTTGATGTTGGTACCGAACGAGCACACCGGACGAGAGAAAAATTGGTACCGGATGAGCTGAGTACCACATGACATGGAGTGTGGTTACTGGATAACTATGGAGGTACCAATTGACTGTAGAACCTTCTGGTACCGAATGACTTGGACTGTGAGTTCCGGATGACCTGGAGTGTGGGTACCAGATGACTGTGCAGGTACCGGTTGACTGTAGAACCTTATAGTACCAGATTCCATCCAAATCTATTTTCTGCTGTACATCCTGCAAAAAAATAAAATCGCCCGGGCAAAGAATGAAAACTAATATTAACCAAGATGTAAAGGAACAAGATAAAATGTTACCATAATACAACTCACAGCTATGTAATCATCAAGAGCTTACAGTGAAACTTTAATATAAAAAACACAATAAGTAGATTAACAGCATGCATTAGCGGTTTACCTAAACCGGAGTGATAGAATTAGAATGTGTACCTACATAGATTCACAGAATGTGCAGAAACAGAAAAGAGAATATGACAGAATTTGTACATGCAAAAAGGTATACAGAGACTATGAGAAACCCAGAATGACAGAATTTGTATCTGCAGAGACTATGACAGAATGTGCCTACCTGATTCCAGGGCCAAGCGGAGAATGTACGTACTTATTTTTCATCCTCCGGCTTGTCATCTCATCTCCCCAATTTCACTGCAAACCATTTAAACCCAGCCTTAGAAAGATTGAGAAAGAAACAGCGCCTCTAACGAATTGAGATAACAGATATAAATACCAGTGATTAAATAAGAACCGAAACCCCTCGTCTCATCTTATGCCAAACCTGACTCCTTACCTGTTGCAAATCAGACTTCATTCCAAATCATTGAGCAAGAACTGCCAAATATAGATAATAAAAGAAAACGAACCTCTGGGATCAATGAGATCATAAAACAGTTATTAAGGCTCTATGCAGAGCCATTATCTAACATGCAGCTTCCAATTATGTATGTATTTACTAGTAAGATTTATCTGAATATATAATGATTAAAAAGCAAAACTAAAAAACAAAAGCATACGTGTCCATCCACTTCAATGGGTAACCTGACAGAAATCCAAAAACACTGGTTTCATCTTTAGCGATCTATTTCTGCTCTACATCTTGCAACAAAATAAAATCGTCTGGGCAAACATTGCAAGCTCACTGTAAAAAAATGAAAGAGAAAAGAAACCAAAAGCACCCATTACAATTGAAACAAAATGGAAAAATCAATAAAGAAATTGGACAGTCATAAACAAGATACATGGCCAATCAACGGAGCAAACAAATATCCCGGTCACTCTTGGGAGGCGATCCCGGTGACCCTAGGGGGATTGATATGGAGATGGAGGGAAGTGGAAGTAGAGCCCCTAGAGGTCAATTCTAAGTGGAATGAAAGGTAGGGAGATATGCCTTGCAAGTCAAGTAATTGTTGACCCACATGTATAGTACTTTTCTGGATGATTGTATCTGCCCGAGATACAAGAAAACGTACTTTGCAATGATATATGTTGGTTGGATCAGCAAGTTAAGATTGTTGGCCCTAATTTGCAGCAGTAGATATCATTTTATATCAACAAATAAAACATCTAAAATTAGCATAGAAAGATCTAGACTAGTTAAGTAAATCAACATCAAATTTAACAATGAATATAGGCTAAAAAATGGCACTTAAGAAGCTAGATAAGATGGTTGTTGTAACATGTGTTTTTTGCAGAAAATTTCAGCCTTATGGCTGTAGCATTTAGTGGAAAACAACAACAAAACCAACCATGAAAAGTTTCCAAGAACTAGCTCAAAACATGCACCCTAGTTAGTGTAGTAAATGAGCAAAGTTAGAGAGCTAGTCTAGGGTTAGTTTAGGAGTTATGAGAGTGTTAGTAGCTAGGGTTATGCAGCCCTAATGGTTGTAGGTTAAAGTTTGTAACAACAATTATATTATTGGGAGAGAGGGGATGCCCTAGTGGGGGAAAACACCTCTCGTTGAGACAATTCAACTTCAAGCAAGAGAACTTTCATAAGGTCAAAAACTGTGTTCCCCAAGGCAATGATTTTATATCTTCAATGCGAAAAAAGAGTATGACTAGTGCCTTTACTATTGGGTTAATGGAGTCAAAGGAGCTTATGGAAGCTACCTCCTTGGAGGTGTAAGCCCTTTTACTTCCCAAGGAAAGTTTCTCTAGGCTAGGGTTTAGGCTAAGAGGATGTATGCCCTTATACTTCTCTTAGAAAACCCTTGTCTAAGCAATAAGATGATGCATAAAGTGATGAAGAGTAAGGTGGGAGTGTATTCCCTTATACTTACCACCTAGTTCCTATCACAATAACCTTGACTTGAAACAAATGATAGCAAGAAAGTAAAAATCATACCAATTCAAGGAAAGATGCCAAGATAATCCACCACAATAGCAATAAAATAGCCTTCCAAGGCTAGCACATCACTTCTTCCATCAACCATTCATAAGTATAGCCATACACAAGTGCACAAGAGATAAAAGATCTAAGGCGGCCGAAAATTTCAGACCAAATCTCTCACAAGAGGGAGAGTTATGTGTTAAAATGAGATCTTATGATCTCTATTTATACAAAATTTAGCTAACATAGCTTGCCCACAAAATAAGGAGTAAAACACAAGATTAGGGGTCAAAAACTCTAATCTTTCCCCCTTAACAAAGTAATATTAAATAATTTACTTAAAATTTCACTTTTTGCACAAATTAAACCCTAATTTAGGAGGACGTCACCCCTTTAGGGGACATTTTTCCACTTTGAGGAAGCCATTGGTGTTGGAGAAGCATGGATGGGCCTCCAAAGGCCATGTGTCAAGCATCTAGGCACTCATATCATGGTGAAGACCCTTCTCCTCATCAAACATCAACGTGTCAAATAGTGGCACCTCACCACCATGCCCTAGCCCCCAAGATCATGATGTCAAGCTAAAAAATGGAACGTTTTGCCCCTCCTGGGAAAATCGTTTGGAAATAAATGGGTGGGCTATGTTGTCCAAATCATCATCAAGGCCGTCCAAGTCATATATCTCTCATCTGGCATGTGTGCCCCTGACATCCAACCTGTGGGCCTATAGACCCATGGAAGCCCAAGCTAGGCTTGTTCTCCCAAAACTGTCCACCAACTAGGTCCAGCAAAGACAAATGAACACACCCTCCAAGGATCTCAAGTCATAACATCATGATAAGTGGATCCAATCAATAAATAAGTCGTCTAAGCATGTGCATCAAAGATCACTATATCAAACAATTAACAACTCAAAAACATTATGCGACTTGTCAAGCTTAAGTATGGGAGGGTTGACGAGGTGTCATATTCGGTAGGTCTTTCCCTATGTCAAGGAGAACTTCCAAGATATCTTTTTCTAAGCCATGTAAAGTGGATAAGGTGGATGGGGTGAAGACTCAATGGGAATAGGGGTCATAATGTCTCATTCATAGGTGCCTTTGTAGAGGGTGTGTGGTACCTTCGTCCCCAATGCACTTTTTCCAAGCCCATCATTTGCATTTTATCTTTATTTCTTTATATTTTCTTTCATAATAACATAAGGAGAGATAGAAGGTCATTACCCTGGCATGGTGACCAAGTGGTGGAAATGTCATCCACAAATACTTAATGGAAATGAGAATGTTGGCTCGTGATGAGACCCCCTTTCTCTCAACCATGCAACTGAGAGTCACTGCCCTGGTTTTGTGACCAGATGATGACAATGTCATATCACTAAATATCCATGGACATGATAGGTCGGCTTGTGATGAGACCTCCTATCCTTCAACTAACCTTTCAAGCATTTATTTATTATATTGTGGGTCCCCTTTATTCAAAGATAAGTGTTTTATCGCTTTCTTGGGTGATCTTTGGGCGAAGCATCTGGAAGCTTTATATAAGGCTTTTATATTTTACCCAACACCAACCCCTCTGGGCCTTTAGCCCCTTCTTCCCATAAAATGAGGGACAACCCCTTCTTGGGTCAATACACCCTAAAATCCCAAGAGATAAGGAAATAGAGGGGAAAAATGATGGAAAGTGGTAAGTATGGTAGGGAATGGTACGATGGATCATCAAAGGAGTTCCCAGTAGTAAACCCATCCCAAGAAAAACCACTTATAGGGCATAATGTCAACCACCAAGGTGAAGCAGGGAAAAAGGAATAATGTACAAGCACATATCATGAAATCTAGAGAAATCTAAGATACAACATAATAAAATGGCTTAAATATTGAAATGATGCTCACCATAATACTGACTTTTACCTCATGGAGCAAGGCCCACTGCCTTCCGGAAGTCAGCTGGTGTGGTGGATGCCATCTGTAAAATTGTGACCATCCATGGTGGTGAGTGGGTTTTCCATTTGTGCAAAAGGGTATTGTTGGTCATGTAGTCTCTCAACACTCCATATCTGCAACCCGAGGGCCTCAACACATCATCTCTTTAGTTATCCACAAAATGGGGATAACAACCACTAATGGCATTCTCCTCCCGAGACAGGTTAAAAGACTAGGCATTTTCATATTTGTATCTTCAAGTAGAGGATCGCCTAGGACACTCATTAATTGATGTATTTTTCTTGTGTTTCTTTGCTTGTGTGTTTGCTAAAAAATATTTTTTTCTTTATTTCTTAAAATTCTTGTTGGTTAAAAATTATTTCTTATGTCATGTTCATGGTTTTCTACCTAATTCAATTGTTTTGCACCTATCTTGAACAATGGTCATCCTCCTTGGGTTGCTTGTCAAATGACATTTTTTTGCTACAACCATGACCTAACCATGATTCTTGTCTTCAGTGTGAGTTCAAAATGAAATTTATAGGGAGGTAAATATGTAATATGCTTTCAAGTTTTGTTGTTTGACATTGCAAATAGAAAATACACAGGATCTAGTGTTCATGTTCGAGTATTGGCTTAGAGCCTTTTTTCATATTTTCCTTTTCAATATGACATGAGACTAGAGTTTCAAAATGTTAGTTTCATTTTTGGTTTCATGTTGTAAGTACATAGAAGCTTGGATGTTGTGTTAAAGCATTAGGATAAAACCATTTGACATGTTTTTTTTTTTCAATCTGAATTGAGACTGGAGTTCGAAGATTGCTTAGGTGAAAATAGAAGTTTCAATGATAATTATGATTAGGCCTATGTTTTTTGGGGGTTTTGTCATCAAAAGAAAAGAGCATCAAGGAGATAAAGAAGTTTTCAAAATAACTTAGCACATAAATTTTTGGTGTAGCATGATAAACAAGAAACATTTAGTGAAAGGAAATTTATGGAAGATCTCTTGCAAAACCCAAATCAACTTTCTCAAGAAATGGTGCAATGCATGGAAGACATTTTCATCCATCTTGCAAAGCCTATAATGATTTCTTCCAGGTTCTCACCTACTGCAAGAACCCATTCTTCAAGT
>JASDQU010100672.1:111554-166333 GCA_032191745.1 Picea mariana
AGGGAATTACTACTTTTCTATCATCATTTTCTGAGTCATCATCTTTCTTCTCATTTGCAAGAAGTTCGTCGATGGATTTCCAAGTTATGGAAGAATTCATGGGGATAAAAATCACTTTTGATCCTTACAACACCCATGGAAAGTTGCAGTGGGCTGATATTGGAAAATACAGCTCAGCAATGGAGGTTTCTTATATTTCATTAAAGAAAGAATAGATTGAATATGTTGTCGTAGCTCTGCACAAGTTTAGGTTTATGCCATATTGCATTGTTCCCCTCTATGGACATTCTTTGAACCCTTTTTTGAATGTCTGATTGTAGATATAATATAGATTAATCATACCAATATATTCTTTACTCTCTCAACATTTGATTACTAACTACATACTAGTTGTTAATACATACATGATACACATGAGTGAATTAACCTACTAGGACTCAAATGTTTATTATTTTAATTTTGCAGATTGTTGGTTGAGCAATTAGYRAAAGTGAATCTTGGTTGCATGAATCACRAAGAGAAACAKACATTTTGGATCAATATCTATAATGATTTAATGATGCATGTAAGCACAATATTGGTGGTTTGGAGATTTATTTGACAAGCAAGTGCTTCCTCTATTTTGGTATAGGGGTTTAAGTATTTTTTGATAGAACAATTCATGTCCATATGACTATAATTGATGCCTTTTATATTTGTCCATTTTCTCTCTTTGTTTCACATTTTGGGGGAAGGGGGTAGTTGGTGATGTAGCATCTTATATGCCATGGACATACTTCTATGAACAATTAGCAAAAGTGAACCCTAGTTGCATGAATTACGAAGATAAACTTATGTTTTGGATCAATATCTATAATGGTTTAATGATTCATTTGTGCACAATATTGGTGGTTTGGAAATTTAGAGTTTAAGTATTTTTTGATAGAATTATTCATGTCCATGTGATTAAAATTGATGCATTTTATATTTGTTAACTCTCTCTCTCTCTCTCTCTCTCTCATTTTTTGGGGGAAGGGAGCAATTAACGATGTAGCTTCTTATATTCCATGGACATACTTCTATGAGAAATTAGTGAAAGTGAATCTCGACTGCATGAATCATGAAGAGAAACTTACATTTTGGATCAATATATATAATGCTTTAATGATGCATGTATGCACAATATTGGTGGTTTGGAAATTTATTTGAGAAGCAAGTGCTTCCTCTATTTTCGTTTAGGGGTTTAAGTATTTTTTGATAAAACAATATATCTCCATATGATTATAATTGTTTCATTTTATATTTGCCATCTCTCTCTCTCTCTCTCTCTCTCTCTCTCTCTCTCTCTCTCTCTGGGGGATGGGGGAAGTTGGTGAAGTAGCATTTTATATGCCATGGAAATACTTCTATATAAGAAATTCCTTAATCATATTTGGTGCCAAGTGAAGTTCTTGTAGGGTTTGAGTAGTAGTATTTGTATAGGAGATCATGAGTGTTCGCTTCATATTTTCTTATTTTATTACATTTTATGATTGAAAATGAAGCCTTTTCATGACTACTAATATTAAAATTTTACATGTTTTAACCCATCATACTTTCTAAGTGAATCCTTTTTGTGAAGGTTTGTTAGAAATTATTTTGCCAAGCTTATATTGCATATAGGCTTATCTTGCATATGGATTTCCAAGAAGTGAATTGAAGTTTTTGCACTCATGCATAAGGTGTGGCTAAGAATACATGCTTTTGGTTGTTTTAGCAATGTTCTAAGCTTTCTTAGAATATACAATAAAAGCTATTTTTTTTGGAAGATTGACATCGATTATTATTGTTTCACAGACAACTTACACAATTGAGGGGGCATTCTTTCAATGCTACTACTCTTGATAGATATGTTATTTTGAGAATGAAGCCTCCTATACACCACCGACCACAAATGGTATGCAATTTCAGCTTTAGTACTAGACTTTTTTTTGTTATTAATAATAAATATAATATTAATTAAATTAATTCATGCTCACTTTAGTTTTAAATATGGACTATACATGCCTTTTAATGTAAAAATAAGTGAAAGTTTAATTGGCATACTTTTATCTTATTAGCAATTTGATTGGAGCTAGAAACAAAAACTCACAATCTGATGAGAGTTAAATGGCATTTCCACAATCTTATTCCATTTCCCTAGGATGAGATTAGCTAGTTGTAAGGTGTAGTGTAGATATTCTTAATGACCCCTAGGATGAGATTAGTGATGTTGTTAAATTAATATTTGTGAGATAACATAAAATAATATTTTGGTAACCATAGAAATCAAATGAAAGTTAATCTTTCCAAACTTGTTCCAATTATTGAATTTATCTTTATTTAATATTTTTATTTCAAAACTATTGCATTATATATAAGTTGAATTAATACAAAATTAAAAATATATAATAATTTGTAAGTATTTTTTTCATTATTTATAATAATAATAATTTAACAATTTTTTAATATATAGTTTTTTAATATGATTGATCCAATTTATATCTTCATGATTGACAAAAAAATGTATATATACACGTCATCCTATTGTAGGATCTCCTCTTGTGGCAATTTTTTAATATCTTTAATTGCTTCACATACACTTTTATTGTTTCATATATGTTGAATATTTGTTGGCAGGGGGGTGATTCAATGCACTAAGTGTTTAATATCTCTGTCATGTATGACGCTCACAAAGAAACACTAAATATGCATCAACTATTCAGATAATACACTACTCCTAACAGTTTATCTCATCTAGGATTTAGGTGCATGGTTCAACAATTGTTTTAAACAACAATCTCTTACAATCTCTCTTTAGAGCTTTATTAAACAATTTGTGTACAAGCCATCTAATTATATGTGCACGGATATAGAACCTACCAGAGAAATTTCATCGCTTCCTTTTCAAAACTCTTTTAAATATTGGTAGAACATCCAAATTTATATGATTAAATAAGTTATACAAGAATAAATTTTAATCTTATCATATCATTCCATTTCCAAAATACAATTATATATATATATATATATATATATATATATTAGGAACTCAATATGTTATGAGATTCTCTACGGCTCGTGGATATGCATCTGGATATGGAACTTGCCATTGCTGTTGTTGGAACTTTCCATTGTTGTTGTTGTACCTCTTGGTTCTAGAGTTAACACCAACAATGGAAAGTTCCATATCAATATGCATATCCACGAGCTGTGGAGTATCCCATAACAGATTGAGTTCCTACTCAGTAGCCATCATATTTTTTGGAGTCATATGTCATGCATTAAGTGGAAGTTGATCTTGCAATGAAGACAACACTCAACACCTCTAGCAAAGCCTTGCATGATTAATTGTATGCCCCAGACATGATACCTTCCCTGCTATTGGTTTTTTGGTGTAACGAGCCTCTCAATTGGTTGAAACAAAGGTAAACAAGGATATTCTTCCATATGCAAAAAATCATTTCAGACCATATAAGACATGTTAGAATGCATGTGCACCACCTAAATGCATGTCTAACACGTGTGATGAGTGAAGTAATAATGCATGCTTGGCGCTTGTGATGAGTGAGGGAATATAGACGAGTTTGTTTTTTTCTCTCACCTGTAACATCCACATGACATGGCTAACAATAACACGAGTTGATTTGAAATTATCTAGTCTTTTTGTTTTCTGTCATTAGATGTTCCAATGCACGACTAGAAAAAATTCATGCTGACAGACGGGATAAGAGCGTTAATTATTATGTTTAAACTTGTCCCCCATTCAAGCCATTATTTCAGGTTGTTTGTCACAAAAGATTACGATATACATATCAACTATATGGATTCTCCAACAGCTGTCAAAACTTGTAATAGAATGGAAATGTAGTGTAGTTAGAGGGAATAATATGGGGTACCTAGGGGGGTACCCAAGGGGAATAATATTAGATAAATATTGTTATGTATAAAGACCACTTTTAATAAATAATACCCAATGTGACTGCAATAGATGTAAGAGGACTTACTAGAAGGTTCCACTTCTAGAAGGTTCCTCCTCTAGAAAGTTCTTAGGTGGTTGGTAGCACTATATAAATGGGTTAAAGCAATGTAATGAGAAGTCAAGAAGTGTTTTGTTTGGAGTGGTAGTTCATTAGGAGGTTTCCCCCTCGAAGAGGCAAGTGAATAGGAGTGGATCCCTTCCATAATATGATTTATTGTATAGTGTTACCCTACCCTAAGGGTTTCAGATTAATAAAGTGGATTTTTTTTTATATTGTTCTTGGATATCTTATGGTGTTTTTGTATTCAGGGCTTTGGTACTTAACAAGTGTATCATAGAACTTTCTTCAACCACAAAAATGGGGCAATTTTTTTTTGCAGGGTTTCAAAAGATGAAGCAAAAGAGGGCCACAACATTCCCAACAATTCTTGTAGTTTTATGTGCATAATTTGACGAAATTGGTTGTATATATGAGTTCCTCTTGCAAAAACAACTAATTTAAAAAATAAAATAATAATAATAAAACAAAATAAAAAAATAAAGAACATTGTTTGAAGCATATCCCATAAAGTAAATTTAACAACATTTTAAAATCTGCAAAATTTTCAGGGTTTTTCCGCAGATGACCACGTGATTTTGTTGATTCCTATAACAAATGGTGCCGAATTTTCCCAAAAAAATTACAAATATGAGTTCCTCTTGCAAAAATGACCCATTTCAAAACAAAAAATCATTTGAATCGAAGCTTCAGAATTGATGATCCAGGTGGGTATCGGTGGCCACCCATCTATTCCACTAGCTCAAAGAACAATTTTCATTTGGGCATTTTTTTTCTAGTTATGAGGCCTTAAACAACGTTTTTTGGGAGTGACGTAGTCACAATATAAAGTTTAGCTAGAGTGCGAGGACAACATGTGTAGTCCTCGGGTATTTCTTTCCAATGAGCTAGCGTGCGCCTAAAACGAAGATCGTATGCAAAAGTTACGACCCCGGGAAGTTGATGTACCAACTTACCCCATCGGGGCCCACATGACTTTTAGCGCTTCATCTCATAGGGTTAGGTTTTTGGATGTTTAGGGTTTTCTCATTTGTGATTTATGTTAAAATGACCTTTGGAGCCTCATTGTAACCATCTTCTTGCAAATGAGCATAGTCGTCACATCTCTTCTCAGAGATAAGCTGCCACTATTCCAACAAGTTTGTTATAGTCTACATGTTTACAGTTTCAACATATTCTCTTTATTAATAGAAGTCAAGTTTTAGTATATCTCTGTGTATTTCTTTGTTGTATATCTATATTCCATTCCATTCCATTTATAAATCTGTATCAGTGGTATAAGAGTGGTTTGATCTTTATTTGTTTCTCTGTGCATGTCCCCAACGAGGTTAGGGTACAAGGAGTTGGGACTCGAAGTGGTTGAGCCCTTGCAAGACCGTCCTCATCGATTACGACGGCCTCCCATGGAGAATGAAAAGAGAGACGATGGAGGAGGAGATCCTTTTAAATTATTGCTCGAGGAAGCTCTCGTGCGACAAAGGAACGAGATGATGGATAAATTTGCACATATCCTTCGACAACTTCTAACAGGTGATGCATATTCATCAAGCGGCCACACCGCCCCCTTCAAGGTACAAGTCAATTTTGATATCCTCTTGTTTGAAGGCTAGATAAATGTGGATGTTATAGATAAATGGTTGAATCTGCTAGAAGGGTATTTTTCGGTCCATAATTTTTTCGATAGAGAAAATATTACCTTTTCTCTCCTTAAGGTTGTCCCCCATATCAAGGATTGGTGGGAAACTTACTGTGAGCAAAGGGCCACTGAGAAATCTGCAATATTTGTGGTCGCCCACACTTGGGATTCCTTTAGGGATGCTATTAAGGAACAACACTACCTTGTTGGAAGCTACGATGACCAATATATTAGATGGACAACATTGCAACAGGAAAGGGACCAAAAAATACCAAATTTCACAAATATCTTCCATACCTTGTGCACCAAGATGGGTATCAAGGACTTTGAACAACATCTGGTGCTCAAATACTGTGACTGTCTCCATAGATACATCCAAACATAAATGGAGTTTCTGGACATCTCATCACTGGGCGTGGCATATCGATATGCTATCAAAATTGAGCATAAATTTAAACAAAAGAAGTGGGATTTTAAATTTGCAAATTCCTCATAGAAAAAACATGGAAAAGGCGGGCCCAACCCACAGAACAAAGGATAGAGCAAGGATGGACCCCCTCGAGACAACCAGTCCAAGCCACAAACAAATAAGGGTAATGAGAAGATGAAGAAAGTCATTGGGAAGTAGTGTGAATTCCATAAAATCCCCTGGCATAACACCAATGAATGCCACTCGAAGTAGTCGTTGGTGGCTGAGTTGAAAGCCTCAGAGTTAGAGGCAGGTTCATACTTTGAATCAGATTCAGATAAAGGGAAGCAGATCATTGACGTAGAACCATGTGCCACTGTCGCTACCACCAAGGTCTAGCCAAGTGAACCAGAGGAAGGTGAATGACTTTTTCACTCACAGATGTGGGTGAAGGGTCCGCTGCATTTCATTGTCGATAGTGATCGAAGTCAAAAGAAATTGATCTCAACAGAGTTCATCAAGTGGTTGAACCTACCGACGAAACCACACTTGTAGCCCTACACCATCGGGTGGCTCCACTAAGGAAGATACCTTTGTGTCATCCAATAGTGTCATTTGCCCTACAACATCAAGCCCTTCAAGGATGAGGTATTGTGTGATATTCCCCCCCTTGAAGTTTGTGATGTTCTTTTAATGCAACCATTTTGTGGAAACGACATGTTGTATATGATTATAGACCTTGCAATGTTATTATTACTGTTGGGCTAAATATATGCACTATTAATTCCCACATTTAATTATCAATCGGGGCTCGTAAACTTTGAAGTGCAGGCACAGGAAACGCAGGATCAGAGCCTAGTCTAGCATAATCTAAAGCCGACAAAACAATCTTCAAACCCACATTGCAAGAAATTAACACTAAGGATTCATCACTGGGACGTAAGAATAACTTAGTGTTATAAAGGCTTAGATCACATTCTTTCATGCACTCGGGGTGATGTCCGTGTGATTAATCATGAGTAGCTTACCATTTTCTGTCCTTCAATAATTATTTCCTATAGCGGATCCACACTTAAATGCAATAAAAGAAACAAGCAAACGGAAATGAAATTCATGATAGAAACTAACACCTTAGGAATAATCCCAATGCAGGAAGGCCATATCTCACGAGTTAGACCTTTAATTTGTCCATTGGTGATTGAAGCTATGTGAAATTAAAGTGCAAGGAATCCAAAGGTACAGGAAAATAAGGAAATCTGAAAATGACTTATAAACAAATGAAGCTAAAACTCTAAGACAATTCTTCAAATGGATACAACAACAATAATGAAATCTACCTAACGAAATAATGGATCTACTGAATGAATGAAATATGTAACAATGATCTATATGAAGAGGAATAGATGGAAGGAAATGCACTCTATGTTTTCTGTGTTCAATGGATTGCAGATGTGATAAAATCTTCTAATTAATTCCAAGAACAAAATTTTAGAGTGGAAATAGAGGAATATAAGAGGAATGGTTTTAACTCTTTGTGTGTCATATATTATTGGACTAATGAGAACAATTCACAAAGAATTATTGAGAGCTAAAATGGAAATTATCTACCTCTGTAACCAATCTTGAAACAACTCATATCTAGTTGCAATTGATTAGAGAGGGTTTATGTTTATGGATGTATGGGTATGATGGAATTGAGTTCTTATGAATGTAAGTTGATGTATGGTTTAATTGATTTGTATGAAGAAAATGGAGGCGTGGTTATGAGAGGGAATAGTAATGGGATAGCAGTGAATTGGAAGAGGGAATCGTGGTCAAAGTGTATTGAGTTTGGAAAAAGGACATGGTTGTAAGTTGCAATGATGATTTGGGAAATGCAATCAATAAAAACATAATTTTTAGAATAGAGATCCGAAACCTGATTTGAAGGTGCGTGGATACACAATTTGGGGTGATCTTGAACATATACTCGTACTCTGTAATCAAATTGCACAATGGGTGGATCAGACTGCTGGCAGTAAGTGTGTTGAACCTAATAAACATAAAATAGAGAAAAAAAGGAAGGAAGTGATAAATACAATGGAAGAGATGGAACATTATTGCATACAATTGAAGAATCAATCATGAGTGTTTAATGAACCTAAATTCATAAAACTAAATCAAATTGCAATCACACAAAGGATGAATTGAAATTAAAATGTAAGTAAGCTAGAAATGCAATTAACCAAATCCTAATTACTATGCAAATTAAATAATAAACAAGACCAACACATACCAGGTTGAGGGGGCCCTACCTCACCTAGCATGTGTGGTTAGAGAGGATTATAGAACCAAGGAGTAATCACGTTGAATGACTCATAACATAAGCACTTCCTTATTCAATTCAAATTCAAAAAATTACAACACCTTTCTTATGGATCCAAATCTCTCCATATGAGAACATACTAACCTAATGATGATAATCCTTTCTCTCCTTCCCTTAGTCTCATGAGGATTATTTATACATGAAGAATCATTGAGTAGTGAATGGGACTGAATCCCAATGCTCAGATTTCAAATTTTACATTTTTAGGCATAAATCCCAAAAATCCGGGTTTTATTGTAATTTGGGCAGATTCGAGTTAGGGATCCACCCATATATTCCAAAATCATTCACATTTTGAAAAATTTCTCACTCTTTACTCAATTTTCCACATTCTAAACAAAAATCGTTTCGTAGAATTTCTAGATCCGATGCCATCTACACGAAAATCGAGGCACAAGTTGGTAGTTTGAGATTTTTGCTAATTTTTGCAGAATCATTCCCCCTGAGATGGAGGTCCACACGTGTGATATGGGTTAATTATGACTCATGATTTTGCATGTAAAAATCGTTCTGGACAAAACCCATGTCCTCGATTTTCTTCTAGAAGCATTTCAATTTTTCGAATTATTTCTAGTACCAGACTGTTGTTGATGTTGGTACCGGACGAGCACATCATTGGTACTGGATGAGCGCAAAATTGGTACCAAATGAGATTAGTATTGGATGAAATGGAGTGTGGGTACCGGATAATTTTGCAGGTACCGGTTGACTGTAGAACCTTCTGGTACCGGATGACTTGGACTGTGAGTACCGGATGACCTGGAGTGTGGGTACCGGATGATTGTGTAGGTACCGGTTGACTGTAGAACCTTCTAGTACCAGATGAATTGGAGTGCAAGAAAATATTGTTTGGACATAGAAACATAGGATTAAACCATAATTAGAAAAACTGTTGTATAATCATCCTTTTAATCACTAAAAATATGGAAAATTATGTATTAACCACATAGGATGAATAACAAGAGATAATGGAGGTTTATGGTGTAATTAGCGATATATTATTGACGAAATGTGGGGATAAGGTGTAATGATGAGAGTATTTGCATGGTGGAAAATATGACAAAACTGGAGCCCAACAATTACTTTGGGTAGACAATTGTACAAGATACTTGGGGTAGCTCCACCTACTGCTATTTCTTTGATCTCTACTAAGCAATGCAAAAAGGTCATTTCCCAGACCAGGAAATTTGTCTTATTCATGATTCGGTCTCAAAGTGAGCATAAGGCCACATCCACATCCATGGCCTCTCCACGTAGCAGAAGCAAGTGGATAAGATCGTGAAAGAAAACAAAGACATATTCTCTTCACCCACCAAGATGTCGCGACACTGTCAGGTCAAGCATTCAATCGATCTAAATCCTAGTGCACCTCTACCCAATGGGCCAATATATCGTCTCTCTCTGATGGAAAATGAGGAAATTAAGCGACAGATCCAAGAGCTGCTTCAAAAGGGGCACATCTGACCCAGATACTCACCCTGCAGGAGCCCAATTATACTTGTATAGAAGAAATATGGGACTTGGCAACTCTAGATTGATTATAGGTCCCTAAAGAAGATCACAGTCAGGAATCGATACCCAATTCCCTGAATTGATAAGCTTCTTGACCAACTCAAGGGAGCCAATTTTTTCAGCAAGATTGACCTGAAGTCTGGCTACCACCAAGTCCCAATAGAACAAATGGATGTATGGAAGACTGCTTTCAAGTTCAAAAAAGGTATTTTCGAATGGATAGTCATGCCCTTTGGTTTGAAAAATTCTCCAACAACTTTCATGAGATTGATGGATGATATATTGCGTCCCTTCACCAATTCTTTTGTGGTGGTCTATCTGGATGACATCCTCATCTTCAACAAGAATCAGGAAGAACACTTGCATCATAATCAATAGGTCCTTCACACTCTGTGACAACAGAAGCTATATGCTAACTTGGAAAAATGCTCCTTCGACATAAACAAGATCTGATACCTAGGATACATTTTTTATGAGCATGGTGTGCATGTGGATCCAACCAAGATCCAAGTCATTCGTGACTAGCCATCCCCGACCACACTATCTGAGCTTCAAAGTTTCTTAGAACTTGCCAAATTCTATCATAGGTTCGTGTTGGGATTCTCCCATATTGCATGGGCTCTCAGCCAAGTAACCAAGGGTGGTGGCAAGGAAAATTTCACATGGGGGAAGTCACAACAACAAGCGTTCGATGATTTGAAACATCGATTGTGCTCAGCTCCAATACTCTCCTTACCCGATATGCAACAACTTTTTGAGATTGAGACTGACGCTTCAGATTATGCCATGAGCACAATGCTCACTCAGCATGATCATCCAGTGGAATATCATAGTGATACACTATCAGATTCCATCTGTAAGTTCCCCAACTATGAAAAAGAAATGTATTCCATCATACAAGCCTACCGACAATGGAAGCACTACATTCTCGAGAAGGAAACATTCATCCTCACTGATCACAAGCCTCTGCAGTTCATGTAGACATAAGGCAAATTACAGAACAACTTCCATCAAAAGTGGTCCACATACTTGCAGTAGTTCCATCTCAACATCAAATATAAGATAGGGAGCACCAATCGTGTCATTGGCTACCTCAGTCGACCTCCAGTTGCAACCTTAACCATAGTGCTCCAACTCATGTGGCTATGAGGCATCTAAGTGCCCCCAAATCTACAAAAGTGATCCTAACTTCACTACCACTTACCAGATGCTAGGAACATCCACGTCTGTCACTGAATTTCATATTCAGGATGGATTGTTATGTCATTTGGGCCATCTATGTGCTCCTTCATGCAAGTGTGCAAAGTTAATTGGGAAGCTCACTATAGTCAGATGGCGGGACATTTTGGCATGGAAAAAACTGTGGAAGTATTACATAAGCATTTATATTGGTCAAAACTACAACAGGACGTCAGGAAGTATATTAGGTCTTTCACTGCTTGCACCATTGTCAAACCAATCACTAATAAGCAAGGCCTATACAACCCTCTACCTACTCCCGATAGGCCATGGGAATCCATCTTGATGGACAACATGTCGGGCCTTCCTTCAACCAAGCAGGGAAATGATTGTTTTTTTGTGGTGTTTGATCGGTTTTCTAAGATGGCCATCCTCACAGCTTGTAAGAATAATATCACAGTGGAGGCCACTGCCAAGCTCTTCCTCAAACGAGTGTGGGTACACTTTGGGATACCACAGACCATCATATCAGATTGGGACAACAGGTTCGTTAGCACATTCTGGTCGAGACTCTGGTCACTATTGGACACCAAGATCACCAAATCCACCGCCTTCCACCCCCAAAATGATGGCTAGACAAAGGTTGTCAACATAATCATCGTGCATATCTTTCACATGTACAACTCCAAACATCTGCACACATGGGATGAGAGTCTCCCCTATGTTCAACACAACTACAACATAGCCCTTTATAGCTCGACCAACCATAGTCCCTTTCAGGTGGGGTTGGGATTTCAACCATTGGGTCCCATTTATGTCGCCCTACCCATTACATCCACATAGGTTGAATCATCCCATGTTCAATCTCAGGCCGAAAAAGCCACCAAGTTTATTGAAAAAATTCAGCACATCCAAAAACAGGTCCATGATATTTTACAGAAAGCTAATGCTAATTACAAACATCACCAGGATCAACACTGGGTGTTGAACAAACTTCAGGTGGGAGACAAGGTCTGGTTACATTTGCATAAAGAGCACCTTACAGGACCCCATCAAAAGATTCATCCACTTCTCTATGGACCTTACACCATCACCAAGGTTGAGGATGACAATGTTTTTGAGCTAAGTATTCCCCCTTCTTTGGCTCACACCCCGTGTTCAATGTGGACCTCCTTCGTCCATACTTCCCACCATTATTGGACACATAAGAGATCGTAGAGCAGTTGACACCGACATAGCTCAACCCTAACTGCATGGAATATGCATCCATTGATCATATTAGGGACACTCATATTAAGGGCACTCGACAACAAAGGATCCAACTTTACCGGGTTGTTAAAGCATGGAAGCTCCTGCATCAAGGCAAGTGGCTCACCTAGGGCCAAGTTCAACAGAAGTTTCTCCTATCATGGGGGAAATCAACACAATGGAGACCATTGATTCCTAATGGGGGAGGACTAATCTAGGTGGATATCGGTGGCCACCCACCTATTCCACTATCTCAAAGAACAATTTTCATTTTGGCAGTTTTTTTTCTAGTTTTTCAGGTCCTAAATTTTTTAGGACATTTTGAGGCCCTAAACAACATTTTTTGGGTGTGGCACAGCCACACTATACACTTTATGCAACGTGTGATGATAACATGTGTAGTCCTTAGACATTTCTTTCCAACGAACTATCATGTTCTTAAAACGAAGATCATATGAAAAAGTTACGACCTCGGGAAGTTGATGTACCAACTTACCCCATCGGTGCCCACATCACTTTTGGCACTTCATCTCCTAGGGTTAGGTTTTTGGATGTTTAGGGTTTTCTCATTTATGATTTATGTTAAAAATGTCTTTGGAGCCTCACTGTAACCATCTTCTTGCGAATGAGCATAGCCGTCACATATTTTCTCAGAGATAAGCTGCCACCATTCCAACAAGTTCGTTTCAGTCTACATTTTTACAGTTTCATCGTATTCTCTTTATTAATAGAAGTCAAGTTTTACTATATCTTTGTGTATTTCTTTGTTTTATAGATGTATTCCATTTCCTTCCATTTATAAATATGGATCAAGTAAAGATATCGTTGATTTAAAATCATCCATTTTTAGAGTTTTTCATGATGACGATAGGACTGCAAAGCTCATAAATTTTGATAGGGTGCTCAAATTGCTACCCGATAAGTGTCATTGGATAGAGGATTTTAAGATCTTTCTTTTGGTATATTATATGTGATGTCTCCAATGGATAGTCTCTCTCGACTCCACATGGAACTTCAACGCAAGTTTGAAGCCCTCAAGACAGGTGTTCACAATATTCAGGCAAGTGTTCAAAATCTTCAAGCGATCACACTTTCAATGCAAGAGAGATATATTATGCAGAACATCATGGATGAATATAATTAAGAAGCATATGCTTGGTATGATTTTGAAGCCGATTGTGATGATTGGTATATGGATAATTGTCATTTATGGGATGAAAACAACTTTCATCTTCTATATTATGCCTTTACTCCACCTCATGTAGAGCACATCCTGGAGAGTAGACAAGATCCTTCTATGCATATTCTTCTTCAATTTTCTTATTCTCCAGTACTAGTGGACGATTGTTTGGTTGGTTCTACATATTTGGATCGACATGACCAATGTTGATCTTTGGAGAACCATTTTAGCTGTCTATTGAGTTCCGATATCCTCAGCGTGGAGTTCACACGAGCATTAGGGCATGGGACCTAGGTTTACAGTGGTGGTTGGACTACTTCAGCATGGTGGCATGCACTCCTGCCTGGGACCTTAGTTATCTAGCCTACTTCAACATTGTGGTCCACACTTATCCATGGGTCCACACTTATATGGTTGTACACCCTCATAACAAGCATTGAGGACAACACTTTCATAAGGGGGATGGAATGTAGTGTAGCTAGGGGGAATAATATGGGGTACCTAGGGAAGTACCCAAGGGGAATAATAATAGATAAGTATTGTTATGTATAAAGGCCACTTTTAATAAATAAGGCCTACTTTGAATGTCATAAATGTAAGAGGACTTACTAGAAGTTACTCCTCTAGAATGTTCTTAGGTGGTTGGTAGCACTATATAAAGGGGTTCAAGCAATGTAATGGAAAGTCAAGAAGTATTGTATTTGGAACGATATCTCATTAGGAGGTTTCCCTCTCTAAGAGGCAAGTGAACTGGACTGGATCCCTTCTGTAATAGGATCTATTATATAGTGTTTCCCTACCCTAAGGGTTTCTGATTAATAAAGTGGATATTTTTCTATATTTTTCTTGGATCTATTGTGGTGTTTTTGTATTTAGGTCTTTGGTACTTAACAAGAAAATTGGCCACTAACAAATATAGAGAGCACCATGTTCCATATCCTAACCTCACTCAACCTATATGGTTGACACCTCAGAAAATGAATGAAATAAGAGCCAAGGGACTATGTTTCAATTGTGATAGAAAGTACATTAATGGGCATAAATGTGTTCAGAAGAAATTATTCTACATAGATAGTGAGCAAGAAGAATATTAAGAATTGGAACTATCGTAGGATATAGAAATAGAAGAGACTAATCAAACCTTATCTTGTCATGCATTGGATGGAATTAGTACTCCACAAACCCTCAATATAGAAGGATATATAAAAAAGAAAAAGGTGACAATGTTGATTGATTATGTTAGTACCCATAACTTCATTAGTGGAAAATTAGTGAAACTTCTGAATTGCTTTGTATTTCCAACACCAAAGTTTCAAGTAATGATTGCAGATGGAGGTACCATAAATTATTCAGGGAAGTGCCATAGTATTAAGTTCAATGTGGGGGGGTATTTATTGTATAGTCCCATGATTGCAATCCAAATGGGTGGTGTTGATGGTGTATTAGGGGTCCAAAGGTTACAATTATTGGGAACAATGGCTCTTAATTTTCAAGAACTTTTCATGAGATTTTCCTTAGAAGGGAAAGAAATTGAACTCAGAGGTACCTAAGGGAAGCCCTCTAAAGTGATAAGCTCTAACATCATGACAAAATTACTCAAAAAGGGACACCATGGTGTACTTGCACAATTGTGATCACTAGATGTTCAAACATCTAGACCTTCTATTCCAGTGGATATACAAAAGGTTATTGGAAATCATTCCAAGGTATTTGAGTAGATTCATAAGGGTCTTCCACTTTCTCAAGATCATGACCATGATATGCATTTGCAACCAGGAAGTGTACCACCTAAAATTAGGCCTTATAGGTACCCATATACACATAAGAGTGATATTGAGCATATGATTCGAGCAATATTAGAGGCCGACATCGTCAACCTAGCCAAAGTGCTTTATCTTTACATGAGGTAATGTTTTAAAAAAAGTATAGTTCATGGCATATGTATCTAGATTATAGACAACTCAGTAGAATGCCCATTAAAGGTAAGTTTCCTATTTATGTCCCGAATTATTAGATGAATTGCAAGGAGCGATTTTTTTTACTAAGTTGGATATCCACTATGGATATCATCAAATTAGAATGAGGCAAGAGGACATTCCCAAAAAAATATTTAGAACACATGAAGGTCATTATGATTTTTTGGTGATGTCATTTGAACTTACTAATGCACCTTCAACATTTTAAAGCTTGATGAATTCTATTTTCAAACCCTTACTCAAAAAAAATTGTGAGTATTTTTTTATGATATATTAATCTACAACAAATCGCTGGAAGAACATGTACAACATATTGACATGGTGTTAAAACTATTGGAAGAGAAATAACTATATGCAAAGCCTTCCAAGTGTTCTTTTGGGGTTCAAGAAGTGGAATATATGGGTCATATTGTATCTCATGAAGGTGTCAAAGTGGAACCTAACAAAATTAAAGCTATGATGGAATGGCCAATTTCAAAAACCTTGAAGAATCTTACAAGATTATTAGGATTGACATAATATTACTGAAAGTTTTTCAAGAATTATGGTCAAATAGCAACACCTCTAACAACATTATTTAAAAAGGAGGTATTTCCTTGGACTCAAGAAGCAACCAAAGCTTTTGAAAAGCTCAAGGAGGATTTTTGTACGACTCTTGTCCTGGCCATGCCCGACTTCACAAAAAACTTTATTGTGGAATGTGATGCATTAGGACATGGCATTGGTGAAGCTTTAATGCAAGAAGGAAATCTCGTTGTCTTTGAAGGTAGCTATATTAAAGGAAATAACTTACTCAAACCCATATATGAAAAGGAAATGTTGGCCATATTACATGCAATTAAGAAATGACACCCTTATCTAATAGGAAGACACTTCAAGGTAAAAATAGATCATGATAGTTTTAAGTACTCAATGGAACAACAATTATCTTCAAAAGAGAAACAAAAATGGGTTACAAAGATGCTAGGTTATGACTTTGAAATTTTCTACATAAAGAAAAAMAAAATATGATGGCAAATGTAATTTCAAGGAAAGAAGAAGACACAGAGGGTTTATTGTGTGTTATTTCCATTCCAAAATCTGATTGGTTGGAAGAAGAAAGGATAGAATGGAAGAAAGATCAAAAGTTATGCAAAATCATTAAAAAACTACAAGAGGACCCAAGTGTGTTAGATAAATTTGTGTGGAAGAATGATTTACCATGGTATCAAGGTCACTTATATTTATTTAAGAATTCCAAAATCAAATAGAAGGTCCTTTAGAAATTCCACACTTTTCCAATAGGAGGACATTCATGGTTCTTGAAAACTTATCACATGATCAAGAAGGACTTTTTCTGGGAAGGGCTTAAAATTGATGTTCAAAATTTTATGGTTGAATGTGTGGTTTTCCAAGAGAATAAGGGAGAGACAATCAATACCCCATGTCTCCTACAACCATTAGTTGTCAACATTGGGAAAAGGTTTCAATGGATTTTATTATAGGTCTACTCAAGTCTGAAGAAAAGAATGTCATCATGGTAGTAGTTGATGCAGGATCATTTTGCCTCCAAATGCTTACTTGTTGACTAGGCCTAAGTGGTCTTGATTTGTACCAAGGGAGTTCGTTCCCTAACTTATTATTGTTGTCATTTCCTATGTTTATTTGGATTCTAGAAGAAATGTATAGGATAGGGTTTGTTTAATAGAGTTGGTTAAGTGTAATCGAATCTACCTATGATAGCAGATCTCGAGAGTTAAGAGGTTTGGAAAAGATTCTAAAGTAAGTATCTTGGGGATTTTGTGGATATTAAGGTTTTTCAGTTGAGAAATTTGTGGATATGAAACAAATTTGGTTTCAGGAACCTTTTTTTTAATTGTGTAAGCCTCTCGGGCATTCAGATAGAGACACAAAGAGAGATGGAGAGGATAAAATAGAAGTTGGGAAAGTGAGGAGTGTGGCCGAAAGCCAAGGAAAGGCCAATTAAATGAAAATCGGGCCTAAAAAGAGTGTGAAGGCCTTATGTAACTATGTACAGGATTATTAATAGAATTTATTATGAAATTGGAGCTTTGTGTTAAATGTAGGAATCAATGTCTTTCCGTCATGTTGATATTTTGTGTGTGAATGTAGGCCAAATTAGACTTAACCAAATCATCTTGTAGGTTGGTGGATAATAGAACATGAATGTAGGTTCTAAAGATCTGGATTGAGGTCAAATTCCATGTTTCAATAGTAGAACCCAGTCCAATTATTGTGAATGAATATGGACCGTTGGATTAGTCAATATGGAACACAATGATCATCAGATCAAAGGTTCGTGCCACACATAACTGGAGTCGAAAGGCAATCTTGATTGTTGATCACCTTTGGATCAATGATTCATATCATTTTTGCACAGTCAAAGCATGGAAGTCAATATTAGGATTGACGACCCAGATTAGATCTTGGGGTGGGGCTTTATCAGATTGACGGTTTTGGTTAATTAACTGTCAAACCCTAAAATTTGTATAAAGTGCATTTGGATATCCACATCAGAGTTTTCTTATCAATTCCCATTATGAAGTATCATTCTGAGGGTAGAATCTAGTCAGCCATCGAAATGGATTTCCATTGATTATATACCGTCGATCAACCATCATTCAGAGCTTGCCAAAATAATCCATGCGGTAGATCGAAGCCGCCCATAAAAAATAGATTTGGAGCAATCTACACCATTCATCGGAGAGACCATTTTAGAGTTGTTTTTGAACATCGATACAGAGGTATCGAAGGAAAGCACCCATAATATTCCAAGTGTCCATCCATCTGTAAGATCATATTTGAGGATGATTGCATTCATCCATCGAGGACCACAGAAAGTGATCCAGACCATTCTTCGAGGCAACATTTTCAGAGGTTGGTTCAAGGAGCTAGTGGAAAGGGTATCAACCAGGGGTATAGAGAATATTCCCCATAGTTCATTTGCATGCGATAGATCATGATCATCCTTTCAGTGACGATCAATGATTAATATTAAAAGTTGAATAAAACTGAGATTATATATTTGTCGTCCTTTCAATACTGATCAACGATTACATAACGTCCCTTGCCAATAGTTCGAAATTATCGACCGACTGTCCATCGGAGAGGAGAACATACGGTCCAGATTCACTGTGGGTCATAGACTAAACTCATATTCTTAAACAATGAATATGCTGACGAAAATATCAAGTCGTTGATCAAAAGGTTAGATTGACACCTCAGAATGAAAGTGCACACATAAGTTGCACGAGGGATAGTACAAAGGTACTGTGCACGAGTAGTTTTGTGGATTATACTAAGGGACATGTGGAGGAGGATTAAGCTACAATGCACCCTGAATTAATGAAAAAAAAACACATTTGAATCTCCGATAGACTGAAGAAGAATACCACTTTCGACAAGTGGTAAACCACAATCAGATGCTTGGGTAAGTAGCATAAGGTCATAGTGCTTGATCGCGTGAAGGATAGGAGCGTTAAATTTAAGTGCTTATCAATTGGAAGCAATCAGGAGGATCCAGAACATGTTTTAGTTTGAGGATCGTGACACGAGTTAATGGACTAGTGTATAAGCATATTTATTCAAGACTCTGTGTAAAAGGTGTCGAGCCCAGCTGAAAAGTTTGAGAGCATTCTAATGTTGAAGCACATGTAGAGTTCACTTATACTCTGCATACATATGGGTGAAATGACCTGGTGGGTCATCATTTTGGTATCAGAGCATAGTTAGTTCTCTTTGGAACTCTGTAAGGGATACAAATCAAGGGAAGGTTCAACAATAAATGTGAAGACAAGATCTCAGCACAGGTCTTGAAGGTATTAGTCATATATTTGTATGATTAACTCTGGTTATGAAGGATTTATGATTGCAGGAAGTAGCAACTGAGGGAGATAGGATATGATAGAAACCATTACAGTTGTTGAAGTTGTATCAGAGGAAGAGAGAGAAAGAAAATATCTCAGGTGAAGAAGCTTGTGGAAAAATAACCTTGCAGCAGTGAATGTTGTAGATACTTCCAGATAAAGATTGGAAGTGAAGAGGACAAGTAAAAGTTCTCAGAGGAAAGTGAGAAAGAGTGTAGAATCCAAGGGGAGTAGAGGAGTGCTCAAAACATTTGGAGCAAAGAACCAGAATGATACCAGGAGGTCAAGCTCAAGAGGAAGGCTTGATAAGGTATTTTGTGTAACAAGTACTGAGACTTTTTGCAAAAGAGAAGCTTGATAACTCATAGTGAACAAGAGATGTTCACAAAGGGGAGATGGCTATTAATAGTCATGACTGAAGTTCAGGTAGGAGCCATAGCCAAAAGAAGAAATATTCTAAGGCAGTTGGCACAAAAAGGATGAGTGCCGAAGAGTTTGAGAAAGAAATGGTTGAATTGAAAGTACATCTTAGTTTACTAAGGGAGTTTCTACAGGAAAGTGAAGAAGACCAGAGGCATGGCTAGACATTGAGGAAGAGGAAGGTAACATGGAATAAGTTGCAAGTGAATTTGAAGCACATGTTGCGTGTTAGATTGAATAAAGAACTTAGAGAAACTGAGTATGAGATGGAAGTTCACTATTGTGAACCAGAATAGGGACCAATCCTTGGAGTAGATGATGAGGAAGATGCTGAAGAGAGATTTGTTGAAAATCTCATGAACTTTTGGGAAAGTTCATATCAACATGAGGATTTGATGATAGGGGCATCAAATGAGGCCATAGGGTCTTATATTTTTAAATCTAATAGTTTGTGTATGTTTTAAAATGATGGACAATTACTTAAAACTGTCATAAGGGAGGGTGAAGGAGGACAAAAGTCAAGTTATATTCTAAGAGAAGATGAGGCTATATTGTCTCATAAGGTTGACCATAGGAAAGCACATACACAATTGATAAATGTAGATGATGAAGGAATGTTTCAAGGACCTGTTAGTGTAGCAAGTAGGAAAATATTGGTTTGTGAAAGTAACCATTCAAATGATTGAAAGAATTAAGAACAACTTCCAAATGAGATGTTCATAAACCTTGACGAGGAACTGAAATTATTGGAAGAGATGTCTAAAATAGAGAAGTTTATGGTTGAAAATTTATTTATAGTCATGGAAGATGATGGAGTTGACCAAGGAGTAGCCACAATAGTGGAAACAAATCATCAAGATCAAAGGAAGTTAGAGGATGCAAGGTTTTCAATGGGAAACATAGACAGGGACATACATCAATAAATTCATAAAGTGCTGGAAGGAGATGAGGAGCAAGATAAAGAACTCATGGATGGATTAGAAGAATTAACAATGTATGGAGAATTGATGCTACAAGCATCTGGAGGGACTTAGAAGTCTCATGATTTTGAAACTAATGAATGGTGTGTACTTGCATGTTGTGAAGATAGGAAGCCATTGAAGGATGTCATAGAAGGAAAGAGATTGTCTTGTGAAGGCATGGAAGAGGCTCAAAACCATAGATTTGTTTCATCAGGAGGAGATACATCATTGTCTCTTGAAAGATATAAAAAGGAATATCATGCATGTTCAAGCAATGCAGGGGTAAAATGGCTTAAAGACATTTCAGCTGATGAAGTAGATGAAATCCTAGAATGGGCTATACAATATTACAATGATGCAAGTATGTAAATTGCTAGGAGACAAAGGACAGTGAAGGGTGATGATAGTGTTGAACCTGATTGGTGCATTTCCATGGATAAGTCCTTACAAAAGGGTCTAAATTTCTTATTACGAATCTATCATTTTCATAAACTCCAAGAGCAAAGTTTATTTGAGGAGTCATGTGATTTGAGCATGCAGTTTAAGAATATGCAAGGATGGGTGCATAACTTCTTATTGAGTGAGTAGTGTTCTCAAGAAGTTGAGGATAGACATTGGTATGAAGATGAAGATATGGTAGCATTTATACAAAAATTTTGTGATAATTTGTAGCAGTAATGAGCACCAGCTAAATACAAGATTGGACATTGGATTGGGTGAATTTTAGAAACATATGATGGGAATTTCCAGAGGGAGTTATCAAAGGAAACAAAAGAATCTCAGTATGCAAATGCATCCTACTGAAGGAAGAAAATATTTTGCACAGAGGCAAAGCAAGGGATGGGATCCAAGAAGGTTGCATGCTACAACAATGCAACAACAAGGTAACAAGGTTAATGGTGAACAACAACAACATAAGATTTGGGACCCTGGCAGATGAAGGAAAATAGTGAAGGAATGTGAAGAGCATGTGGACAACATCATTAATGAGAATGAAGCAGTTGAAGACTCATTGTCAAGAGATCATGAATAATTTCAACCTTGGGAGTCTAATGCAGGAGCATTTTGCCTCCAAATGTTTACTTGTTGACTAGGACTAAGTGGTCTTGAGTTGTACCAAGGGAGTTGGTTCCCTAACTTATTATTATTGTCATTTCCTATGCTTATTTTCATTTAGAAGGAATGCATAGGATAGGGTTTGTTTAATATAGCTGGTTAAGTGTAATTGAATCTACCTATGATAGCAGATCTCGAGAGTTGAGAGGTTTGGAAGAGATTCTATAGTTAGTCTCTTGAGGATTTTGTGGATCTTAAGGTGTTTTAGTGGAGAAATTAGTGGATATGAAACATATTTGGTTTTAGGAACCTTTTGTTTAATTGTGTAAGCCTCTCGAGCATTCAGATAGAGACACAGAGAGAGATGGAGAGGATCAAATAGAAGTTGGGAAAGTGAGGAGTGTGGTCGAAGGCCAAGGAAAGGACAATTGAACGAAAATTAGGCCTAAAAAGAGTGTGAAGGCCTTATGTAACTATGTATAGGATTATTAATAGAATTTATTATGAAATTGGAGATTTTTGTTAAATGTAGGAATCAATGTATTTCCGTCATGTTGATATTTTGTGTGTGAATGTAGGCCAGATTTGATTGAACCAAATCATCTTGCAAGTTCGTGGATAGTAGAACGCGATTACAGGTTCTAAAGATCTGGATTGAGGTAAAATTCCATATTTCAATAGTGGAACCCAGTCCAATTATTGTGAATGAATATGGACCGTTGGATTGGTCAATATGGAACACAATGATCTGCAGATCAAAGGTTCGTGGCACACATAACTGGAGTCGAAAGACAATCTCGATCCTTGATCACCTTTGGATCAACGATTCATATCGTTTTTACACATTGGAAGCATGGAATTTAATCTCAGGATTGACGACCCATATTAGATCTGGGAGTGGGGATTTATCAGATCGATGGTTCTATTTAATTAACCATCAAACCTTGAAATTTGTAGAATGTGCATTCGAAACTCCACATCAACCATCATTCGCAGCTTGCCAAAATAATCCATGGGGTAGATCAAAGCCTCTCATTGGAATCGATTTGGAGCAATCTACACCATTCTCCAAAGAGACCATTTCAAAGTTTGTTTATGAACATCGATACATAGGTATCTAAGGAAAGCACTGAGAATATTCCAACTATTTGTCCATTCGTTGGAGCAGATTTGAGGATGATCGTAGTCATCCATCGGGGACCACAGAAAGTGATCTAGACCGTTCGTTGGGGTAGTCTTTTTGGAGGTTGGTTCAACGAGCTAGTGGAAAGGGTATTGACTAGGGGTATTGAGAGTAGTACCCACAATTCGTTTGCATGTGACAGATCTTGATCATCCTTTCAGTGACGATCAATGATTAATATTAAAAGTCAATTAAAATTGAGATGAGATATTCGTCATCCATTCAATACCGATCAAAGATTGCAGAATGTCCCTTGCCAATAGTCTGAAATTATCATCCGATCGTCCATCGGAGAGGAGAACCTATGGTCCAGATTCAATGTGGGTCGGAGTCTTACACAGTAAATATGGCGACGAAATTATCTAGCCATTGATCAAAAGGTTATATCGATGCCTCAAAAGGAAAGCGCACACATAAGTTGCACGAGGGATAGTACAAAGGTACTGCACACGGGTAGTTTTGTGAATTCCACTAAGGGACACGTGGAGAAGGATTAAGCTACAATGCACCCCGAATCAATGAAAAAAAACCACATTTGACTCTCTGATAGACTGAAGAAGAATACCACTTTCAATAAGTGGTAAACCACGATTTGATTCTCAGGTAACTAGCATAAGGTCATAGTGCTTGATTGCATGAAGGATAGGAGCACTAAAGTTAAGCTCTTATCGATTGGAAGTAGACAGGAGGATCCATAACATGTTTTAGTTCGAGGATCGTGACACTAATTAATGGAATGGTGTATAAGAAGAGTTATGAAAGACTTTGTGGAAAAGGTTTTGGGCCTAGCTGAAAATATTGAGAACATTCTAATGCCGAAGCACATGTAGAGTTCACTTATACTCTGCATACCTATGGGTGAAATGACCTGGTGGGTCATCAGCAGTGGATCGACTCACAAGGTATTACCATTTTTCTCCCTTTATCATCCTTTTAAATAAAGTACAGTAGCCACAATAGTCATGGAAACAATTCAAAAGCTACATGGAATCCCTAAGATCATTGTAAGTGTTAGAGATCCAATTTTCACTGGAAATTTTTGGACTAGATTATTTTCTCATTTGGGTACTCAATTGGCTCACAAGTCCTCTTACTGTAAATGATCAAATTCTATTTAAATCTAAATGTATAAATAAACATAACAATTTTCAACCATTAATTGAAGAAATTATAAATGCATTAATTTTGATTACATAATTCATAAGAAGAACAGAGTGGTGAGAAAATTACCCAAGAGTTGAATGAATCAAATTACTTACAACGCTATGAATGTAGAATTGGTGCACTCCAATATTTTATCCAACATGCCACAACAGAGTGTGGGGGATGAATCTCCTCCCAACCAACCTCTCAATCATCACAACTGGTCCATGATCACTTAATCAACTACCTATGCCAGATTCGAAGCCTTTACGTCAATTGCACCAGTAAAACATCCCCCACTTCCTTCTCCACTGTCATTATATATAATTACTCTTACCCATCCATGCAAGAAGTTCCATGCATAGGATTCACTTGTCAACATCCACTTCCCTTTATTTATCTTAACTTTTCTTAATTTAGTTTTCCATAAATTTATCTTTACTTTTTTTTACCCTTTTATTTTATAAATAGACTAATTCCTTTTATTTATTTATGTTAATATTTTACACTTACCATCCTCAATCCAACGGGAAAACTGAGATTGTGAATAAATGTCTAGAAGGGTATATTAATTGTTTTACATTTAATAAATAAACACAATGGGTCAAGTGGTTTCCCTTGGCAGAATGGTGGTACAACACATCCTTCAATACTTCATAAAAATGTCCCCATTTTATGGAAATTTATGGATATCATCCTCCATCCATCACATCACCCTTGAAATGTCAAGCCAAGGTTAAAGCATGGGAGGACCACATAGAGCACCAAAAAGAGGTTATCAAACCTGTTGTCGCAAGAGTTGACTCTAGGCTGTAATAGAGCCAAGCCTTAGCACATTTTTAAAAGAAAAATTTATTTGTTGTTCGGAACTTGACTTGGGTTGCAGCAAGCCAATCCCTAGAAATTGATTTTGAGTGTACTTCTGACCTAATACACTCAGAGAGAGTTCTCTCAACAGCCAAGGGCTCTTTACTCAGGAATATTCAATAATCACAGTAAGAAGGCCAGATTTCTTATCAGAGAAGATTTTTAATAAGGTTGGGGGTTGCATGGATTTGAAAAGACCTATTGGGCGATGGAGTTAAGTGAAAACCAAAGAAAAGAGATCATAGTGGTGATCGTATTACTTGCGGAAAATGAGGCAAAGTAAGTCTATCTTTCAGCTATAAATAATCATGATATAATAGTAGAAAAAGAAAAGGAAAAGGCCATCACAGTGAAAGCATCTATCAAGGATGAATTTCCACTACAACTTTGGAGGAAATAACTGAAGGCTGATAACTAGATGCAGAGCACTTATCTGGAGTGAATTATGACCAGTCACCATCGAAACATAACACTTATCAACTGTGTGTAAGGAGCATGTAAAATGAATTCCAAACAGATTTTAACTCAGTCGATAAAGGAACAGATAGATAATATGACAAAAAAGAGAACATAGTGAAAGAATTGACCGTGATGAATCTCACAATGTCAAGTAAACATGTCACTCTGTATAACTCCATTCTGGGCTTTCAAAATAACTCTGCATTCAAAAGGAGCTCTCTCCAAAAGAGGTTTCCCCCCAGGCTCCCCTATTACAATGAATGAACCTCTATATAAATTCCCTCTCTCAAGGAGGTTGAATCCACGTCATAGGATAGCTAACTGAAAATGAACTAACTTCAACCGTCTTTAACTAATCATAACAGTAATCCAAACTAATTTAAAAGCACAAACAAAATCCTAATTTCTGAACTGTTTATAACAGTATATGTATTTGCCGCCTCCATGCACAAAAATCTCCGAAGTTGTCGGGAGTTCATAATGAATAACCAGATCAATATTAGGAATATCAAGACCACGGACAGCTACATTAGTAGCAATTAGCGCGTTAAAGCATCCCTTCATGAAAGCCAACAAGAGTCTTCTCTCGCTGATTCAGTGAAATATCACCATGCAGAAATTCATAGGTAAGGACCCGACCCAGTGCCATTGACAGACTATCATCATCTCGCTTTAAAAAGATACATTTAATTATTTCCTAGAAAGCCTTTGCACCCAGACAGGCATTGCAGCAGAAACAACATACTCTGACATATCTATTCGAGGTAAAATGGACTCAATTTCTGTTGAGGTTTTCACTACCATCTGATGTAAGCTTTGGTATTGCTTGATTGCAGCTAACATTACACGTTGCCACCGTTCAACCCGATTTCCATTGATCAATGTTGATCTCTCTGTCAGCAACGGTGTGACACTACTTGCTCCTAGATCCGTGCATTTTTCTATAATCCAATCAGCTCGACCTCCTTTCAAAGTACCAAAAGCAGTGAATACATGCCATTGTACGCCAGTTGGAGTAAGCAAAAGTGGCTCCTCTAAAGCAACAATGTCTGCACTAGATCGTTCCACTCTCAACACGACTCCTTCAAGTAATCCTCCCCTTGCATTAAAGAGCTCTATCTTGAACACCTAAGCGTAATGCTTTTGTCATGTGCCAAAACTCATCACCCTCTATGCGCACAATTTTGTCCCGTCGACGCAAAGATGGAACCATGAATTCGGCTTTTCAGACTTTTGGAGGAAGAAGCGTAATGTCAAAACGATGGTCAAAATCCCAAAATGGAGAGATTGGTGCTTTTCATGCATGCGGCATGTGTTGGTGTTTTATTTGCTGTTTGCAGTCAGGAGGTTGCTCTCTAGCCGGTCCACGTTCATATGCTTCTTCCTTCCTGCTGTATTTACAGATAGGATGCGGAGGAACGGAAAGCCCATAATACAGAAGGAAGTCATGCTGAAATGCAGCAGCTGCTAGAAAGATATGCAAGTACACTTGGGTTTTCCTTTGATGAAGCATTGGGAATCGATACAAACCAAAGCCATTAATCGATACAAACCGCGTGGAACATGTGACCGCAATCGGGCATCACTCTCACCTCCTCCGATTCCCTGTAATCGCTCAGGCAAATTGAACAACAAGTCTTGTCCTCCACTTCTAAATCCTCTTCTTCCACAAATTTTGATGATCGAACACCGTTTCGCGAGTATAGCATCTTCGGATATGAATCCAATGTGGCCTCATCGATTCCTCTCGTACCGCGCTCAGTATAATCATGGCTGCAACCGCTAATAGCATCAACAAATATCTGAGGATTAGCAGTTTCAATACTGTCGGGGGATCCATTGATGTTCATTCGCCTGATATCAAACAAATGACCGTGGATATCCAACTTCTAGCTGAGTCCATGCTTGGTAATTGCAACCAGATGCCCCATTTATTCTTAAAGCCCTGCGACTGTCTCCGAGTAATTCTGGGGCCAACTGCTACCATAAATTAAGATAAATATAACGATAAAGTGGAAGAAACAAACCCGTTTTATCTTTGAGTAGTTGTCTATACGAAGATTTCTACGTGATTGGCATCACCTGAATGGCCAAAGAAATATTTCACCAACAGATACGCACGAACCTCTTGGCATCGTGAGAAATGGTATTATATAGACGAATATAATGAACAAGCGGAGACAATCCATTGGAGGAGCCTTGGAGGGGAGTATGAGAGAGCGTGTTGCCACAGCATCCTAACACCTCCTTTGACAAGATAGGGCTGGTAAAGTCTTTGCACATATGTTTCAACGACACGCCTTTGAAGTGTATGATCACTGTGGTCAAACAAAGTGATAAGTGCATCTTCAACAACTAACGGTGTGTTTACCAGATCCTCCACCCTTTTATCAATAACATTTTTTCTTCGGGGTGTATAATTTAGTTCTCCTTAAGGATCTTTTCAATTGCAGAGGATTTCTCTCTTTCGGCCGAGATGGACTTCATATTATCAGCCTCTGGAGAGAACAAACCTCCAACTAGAATATCTTTGTCAGAACTGGAAGGAGAATTTTCAGTCGACAATTCTTTGGCTGGGCTGAATGGCAACTATTCATCAATCAATTTTTTACCCGAGCTAGATGGTGAGTTTTCAACTGAGAAATCTTTAGTTGCATTTGACAGTAATCCTGAGATGCGCAACAATTCTTTAACTGATATGGAATCAGGTTCTCCATTGGGCAGAGATGAAGGACTTTCCATGACTGGAGGTGTGTATAAAGATGAACCTGAAAATAGCGTTTCCAGTCGATTCTCCTGCAGATAGTCTGGGCGAAAGTGCCTAAGTAATATCGGAAATTTTCAATATCTGTTACAACAAAACCATTGAAGGAAAACTTGGTTACAACACAAAATAGGATGAAGCAACAAACAAAAATCAGCATCACAACCAAAGGGAATTTGAAGTGGGGGATTGGGTATGTTTGAGGCTACAACCATAGAAACATATGTCTCTCAAGCAACAAAATAAGGACAATAAATTAGTACCCAAGTATTATGGTCCCTATAAGTTGTTGCAGAGGATTGTAAATATGGCTTACGAATTGGAGTTACCTCCATATTTACATGTACATCTAGTCTTCCATGTTTATTTCTTAAAGAAGGTAATCGATGATAAGATCCCATTTCAAACTATTTTACCAAAGATCAATGAAGAAGGGAAAATCATACTAGAACTAGAAACAATCCTTGAAACAAGGGTTAAGTAGATGAAAAATCGAGCAATTACTTAGTACCTCACCAAGTGGGAGAACCTACCAATAGAATAAGTGACATGGGAAGATGATTTCTTCATGCAGAAACATCCACATCTAATCAAGTGTTGAGAGAAACACTTGTTTGAAGGTGAGGGGCATGTTAATCTCCTAGACAAAGCCCCATGTAAAGCCTTAGATATCGATTTGTAGTATTTCTATTGTTATATTAGTATTGTCGGCTATATATTTTAATTGTAATTGTACCCTTGGTCTCCTATATATATACCAAGGAGACCTATTTCTAAGATCATCTCATATTGTACATTTGTTCTATTGTAAAAGGAGGTTGCCTCCTTAAAGAGACTTCATATTCATTTGTTTCTCTTTCTCAAGGTGTGGAGTTACTTCTTTCTCTCTCTCTATGCTATTTTAGTTGTTTGAGTCATAACAAAAGTATAATGTGGAAAATCAAGACCTTGTTAAAGGAGAACCTCATTTTCATTTTGAAAATTATGAAGAAAGTTTTGAATTTTCACTATGCTAGGCTCAAGCATGAAGTTTATTTCAATTTTATCATTTACTTGAACCATAAACAAATGCATCTACACCATTGACAATTGTTGTAATAACCAAGATCACAAGAGAAATTCCATGCATAAGAACACAAGAAATATCCTGGGAAACCCTTCTCAACAAGGCAAGAAAACCCAACAATCCTTTGCTATATTCTCAAGAGAAAGACCTCCCACACCATAGACCTAGCACACAAAAGGGTGCTCTCAAAAACCAAGAAGCTAGCACCCAAGAGAGGTGCACACTTCAGCCCTAGAATATGTACTTGCTGAAATTTCCAAAATCACGTGTGTGTTGTGTTTCCTCAATGGGGAAATCAACTTTATTTATACTAGAATGGACACATCAAAAGTGGTGTCTATTGGCACAACAAGGCTTACCTCAATAACTCAAAATATAATTAATAATTACAATATTAATTATCTTTTACAATAATTATCTTTCATTTTATGGTGGGGCAGACCTGTGCCCTTTACATCACAATTAGGGTTACAGGTAAATCTTAATATTAGAAAATATACCAATCAATCTGACACACCCATTAGTGCTCAGCCACTAGGGGTACATCCACTAGTGTTCAGCCACAGGGACGTCCTACTCAACGGATCTCTACCTCACTGAGTCTCACAGAAGAATCATCTGGAGTACCACATCGTCTCAACTCTCTACATAGAGGAGAACGATACACCCATCACATGGGAACCTTCACCCCTCACATGGGTACACATCATTTCATATCAAACAAAACACCCATATCATGGGAATCCTCACCCACACATGGGAACACACATCGACACACCCATCTCATGGGAATTCTCACCCCACACAGGGGCACACACATCGATACACCCATCTCATGGGCATCCTCACCCCATACAGGGGCACACAACATTCCATCTCAGTCTTAGAGAGGAACGACACACCCATCTCATGGGCACACCCAACTCATGGGCTCTCTCACAGGCCGAATAACTCAGTCTGTGTCTTGGAGGATGTCTCATGAAGCCATAATCATCAACACTCCCTCTCATCTAGGGTGGAATTCTCCACCATGCCAAGTCTCTCACGAAAGTACTCGAACTTCATCTTGGAAAGTGGTTTGGTGAAGATATTTGCAATCTGCTCATGTGTAGGAAGGTACTGCACGTGTACTGATTTCCTCTGCACCATGTCTCTGATATAATGATATTTTATCTCAATGTGTTTTGATCTATCGTGAAACACAAGGTTCTTAGAGAGCTTCACACAACTCTAGTTATCACAATGAATAATGGTAGGATCCATCTCATTATCAAATAAATCTGTTAGGAGCTTGCAAAGCCACACTGCTTCACGAACTACCACACTCAATGCTATATACTCTACTTCTGTGGTACTCAAGGCCACAGAGCTTTGTTTCCTACTGCACCAGGAAACCATGGCAGAACCCAAGGTAAAACAACAATTGGATGTGTTCTTCTAGTCCACTGAGCTCCCTGCCCAATCCACATTGGTATATCCTTGCAAACTCAAGTCTACACTGGAATAATATCTCTGGCCATATCCAACTGTGCCTCGTAGATATCTCAATAAATGCTTCGCTGCTATCCAGTGAGTCTGTCTTGGCTGACTCATGAACTGACTAAGTACATTCACTGCATAACATATATTAGGTCCAGTGTTAACTAGATACATCAATGATCCAATCAGTTATTGGTACAAATGTGGATCAATCTTGCCTGAATCAGTAGAAGCATCATTCATTTTCTTCAAATCCATCACCATCGGTGTAAGCATGGATTTTCTCTCTGTCATACTGAATTTATTTAATATCTCCATTGTATATTTTCCTTGACTCAGAAAAATATCATCAGTCCTCTTCCATGCTTCTAGTCCAAAGAAGTAGTGCATCATACCCATATCCTTCATCTCGAATTCAGAAGTTAATGCTCACTTGCATTCAACAATAAGTCTTTCTGAACCGGTAAGGAATAAGTCATCCACATACAGGACCAAGATTAGGCACTCGTTACCAAAATATGATAATATAGTTTTGGATCAACAACACTCTTGCCGAAGCCCAAACTCATCAAGAATCCATCCTTTTTCTCATACCAAGCACAAAGTGCTTGCTTTAGTTCATACAGGGCTTTCTTCAACCTGCACACATGAGATTTCTCGTTGTGTATCACGAATCCTTCTAGCTTCTCAATATAAACTTCTTCCTCAATATCATCATTGCAAAAGGATGTCTTTACATCCATCTGATGTAGTTTCCAACTCATGGATGTAGCTAGTGCAATGATAGTACAGATGGAAGTGTATTGGGCTACTGGGGAAAATGTCTCATCATAGTCAACTCCATCTACTTGTGAGAGTCCTCTGGCTACAAATATCATTTTTATTTCTTGACATTTCCATTCACTGCATGATTGATCTTATAGATCTACTTGAAAGTCACTGCAAACTTCCCTTCTGGTCTTGGAACAATATCCCACAGATCATTATTCAATATGGACTGATATTCTTCTGTCATGGCATCTTTCCATACCTTCTCACCTGTCACTTCTCCATGACAAGAAGGCTTAGAATCAATAATGTGACTCATGGTTGAAAAGTAGCTCGAAAGTCTCTTTGGTATCTTGCTCTCTCAAAATGTTCCCTGAGGAGATGCATGTCCCTCTGCCTCTTGGAGATTTTGTCAAGCCCAGACAAGAATTTTATGGCCTACTACAATGTCTCTAGGAATATCAACTGGAGCAACTGGATCAACTCAAACAACTGGATCAATTGGAATAATGGTTGTCTCCCTCTGAACTAATGAAGGAGGAGAAGGTACTGTCTCACTGTCAATCTCCATTTGAGATTCTATGGATCTTCGAAAGGATATATCTTCTTCAAAGATGACATCTCTGCTCACCTCAAACTGTCTTTGACTAGGGATGTAGATTCAGTATGCCTTCGAAGATTCACTGTATCCCATAAATGTACTCTTTCTCCCTGAAGGGTCTAGCTTGGACCTCTTCTCTTTGGGTACATGAAAGTATAATGGGCACCCAAATATCTTGAAGTGTCCAATCTCAAGCTTCACTCTAGTGAAGGCTTCTTCGAGAGTTATGTTCTTCAAAATCTGGTGAGGACTTATGTTCTGACCATATACTGTTGTCATGTATGCTTCTGCCCATAGAGTCATAGGTAGATGTTGATAATGTATCATTACTTTGGTTTCTTCAATGATGGTTCTGTTCTTCCTCCTTCTCAAATAGTTTTGACTCCCTCTGAAGTCTGAAGGATAAACATATTCCTTTGTTGTTAACCTGCCTAGAAAAAACGAAAGGAAACAAGACAAGAATATCTCCTAGAGGAGACTAATGAGTACATATCTAGAATCAAAACAATTTAAGGATTGTTGTCACAACTACAACACCTACTTGTAATGTAGCAAACTTAGAAATGTAGGTTAGAGGCATGATAATTAAAACAATGAAAATTGGAGTCTTCACTTCCAGTGTGTTATTCCTCTGAATGCACTGAGATCCCTTTGGATCCATGATTACAGCAAAGGTTCCCTCCTCTTGCAAGTACCCTCTTGACATTGATACAAATAATATATACAAGTGCATACCTGAGAATGATGATATGATTTCTCCATTTGGCACCTACCTGATCTCTAATCTCTGACATGTTCGTGAAGAAGATAGAAACAATGTCACCTTTTGTCATCTTGATATTTTGAAGTTGACCCTTCAATGTAAGAGCTTGAGTAGATGATTATCTTCCTTGCCTTGACGCCATCTTCCTTCCTTTCTTCCTCCTCTTCATAGATAGTTGTCTCTGGTAAACCCTTTTTTTTGTATCACCCACAATAATTTTTCCTCTTCAAGGGTGACCTGAAGTTTTGACTTCCAGGAACTGAATTTGCTTGATCCATCAAGCCTATCTTCCACCAAGGTTCTGTTCATCATATTTCCATATTCTTCACAAACCCTTTCCAACTTGGCTAGAAAACATAACGGCTAGGATAGGCTAGAAAACTTAGGTTTTGTTGGGCTTATGACTTCCAACACTAAGCCTTGAAAGTCATAAGAACACTGGTGAATTGAAAAGCTCCTTCAATGAGCCGCATAAACCCTAGATCTAAATTTTCTGCAAAAAATTGCGAAGCCCTAGTGCCAAAAATCCAAAATTCTCGGAAATGCAATCTGAAGCTTGTTGGAGGTGCGTTGAAGGAGGTCGTACACTCCTATATAATTTTTATCCCCAACGTCCAAGTTTAATGTGTTGAAACACCCAAGAACAGAGGGTCGTAAAATTTTTATGGAAACCCTAGGAGGGCCATACGGTTTTGTAGAAGTGAGAGGATGGCTTGCTTGAAGCTTGTGCATTGGGTTCTTCAAGACCTAGGCTCTGATACCATGTTGAATTTTCACTATGATAGGCTCAAGCATGAAGTTTATTTCAATTTTAGCATTTACTTGAACCATAAACAAATGTAGCTACATCATTGGCAATTGTTGTGATAACCAAGATCACAAGAAGAAATACCATGCACAAGAAATATCCTGGGAAAAACTTCTCAACAAGGGAAGAAAAACCAACAATCCTTTGCCATATTATCAAGAGAAAGACCTCCCAAACCATAGACCTAGCACACAAAAAGGTGCTCTCAAAAACCAAGAAGCTAGCGCTCAAGAGAGGTGCGCACTTCAGCCCTAGAATATGTACTTGCTGAAATTTCCAAAATTGCATGTGTGTTGTGTTTCCTCAATGGGTAAATCACCTTTATTTATACTATACTAGACACATCAAAAGTGGTGTCTATTGGTACAATAGGGCCGACCTCAATAACTCAGAATATAATTAATAATTACAATATAAATTATCTTTTACAATAATTATCTTTCACTTTATGGTGGGGCCAACCTGTAGCCTTTACATCACAATTAGGGTTACAATTAAATCTTACTCTTAGACAATATAGAAAGGGATATCACACAACCACTAGTTCTCAGCCACTAGGGGCATGCCCACCTGTGCTCAGCCACAGGGACGTCCTACTCAACAGATCTCTATCTCACTGAGTCTCATAGGAGAATCATCTGGAGTACCACATCGTCTCAACTCTCTACATGGAGGAGAAAGATACACCCATCACATGGGCACCTTCACCCCTCACAGGGCTACACATCGTTTCATCTCAAATGACACACCCATATCATGGGCATGCTCACCCACACATGGACACACACATCAACACACCCATCTCATGGGAATTCTGACCCCACACAAGGGAACACACATCGATACACCCATCTCATGGGAATCCTCACCCCATACAAGGGCACAAAAAATTCCATCTCAGTCTTAGAGAGGAATGACACACCCATCTCATGGGCACACCCAACTCATGGGCTCTCTCACAAGACGACTCAGTCAGTCTGTGTCCTAGAGGATGTCTCACGAAGTTGTAATCATCAACATAAAGCATTGCTGAAGAGATTCCTTAAGAATCACTTCATTCTCCTATTGAAGAAGATGATGAAGCCATTGAAGATCTTGTTTCACTTCCACTTAAGGAATACATTGATAAAGACTCTACTCCTATCTCCATTAAAGACAAAGCACAAGAATAAAGAATTGAAGAAGAAAATCCTCAAGTACATGAATAAGCACCTTATGTTCCCATTGAAAAGCATGAAGAGGAATTTGATGGTGAGAGCATACATGCATCCATCTATCCTCCTCATGAAGTTGAGGGTTTGGTAAACTTGACACCTTCTCAAATTTTTGAATTTGGTGATCTCTCTTGTTATGATATTGATCTCTCTAGGGCACGAAGTTATAGACATTATCTTTCAGGTTTTTTCTCATGATAGGAGTGGTGATTATTGGAATCTATATGGAGATCTATTTATGATGCATATAGTGATGTGTATATCGAAGAAATTATAGATTCTTAGGTCTATGGACAGACTAATATAAAGGAGGTAAATTCAGAAAATTTTCATGATATTTTCCAGCCATGTACCCCTATTTATGATGCATATTTTTGCAGCCTTGTGAAGATATTTGTGCAGATTTGTTTCAGCCATTGACTCTCACTCGTAGGGTGTATTTTTTGCAATATTTTTAGCCATTTCACATGAGTTCCAATGCTGATTTTCCCTGACATAAGGAACATATTTTTGATACTAAAAATGTAGAAATTTTCTATATGTTTTCTTCCTTATATATTGGTGAAATAATGCGTGATTTCATGATTGGAAAATGCATTTTGGGGGCTGGAAATTGTATGGTACAACAAGGTTTTGATTGCAAAAATTTTGAACCATCTATTTATTGATGTTCTTCTCTTTTGCATGCACTTGCGACTGAAAATGGTATTTTTGATGCAAAATATTGTATGGGGTAGCAAACCTTTCATGATGAGTTGTATTGAAAAACATCCCAACCATCAAAAGGAGGATTTCAAGCCATAGATGTGGTCCTAATATCTTTTTATAAAACTAAAATTTTCTTTCGCATATCATATACAGCTTAGTTGGAGGGTAGCTATGACATTTTGAGTGATTTTGTATATCCCCTTAAGCCTTTGTTTCTTAAGGGAGGTGATGATAATGTTGCAAGGAATGATATGGGATCATCTTGTGAGTTTTGTTGGAGAAATGATGATTATAAGAGCTCCATCCAAGCTTGGATAGAGGAGGCTTGTAGTGGTGCATGCCATTCTTGGAATGAGTTTGATGATGCTCATGTTTTCATGTTTTATTCCAGCCATCATCCCATATAGAGTCCAACATGTATGTATTTCACATTTGATGTATCCTTGTTTTGGTTGGTCACCAAACACAACGGAATAGGTCATGACATTGATTATATGCTAAGATGGTTGCATTGGATTTATGATTTCACCTAGCATGCTCATTGTCCTATGTTAGAGTAGGGTAGGAGAAAGAATAAGTTCCCTTGAGCATTAGAGTAGCATGAATACGCTCAACATGTGATCATTAGATTTTATTTTATGTTTTCATTTGGAATTGTTGGCTTATTCCTTATTTTGTAAAGCCAATTTTGAGTTATATTTGATGTATGGACTATATAGACTTGTGATGTGGTGTTTAGGGATTTTGATATGGATCCATCTCGCCACATGTTTTTCTTGATTTAGGTGGTCATTCATAGTAGGAACATTCCAAGATTCTTAAGTACTCATGCACTCCCAATAAGATCACATGTCCTCAAGTTGGAGCTAATTGTTATCTTTCATTTTGCATGAGGCCTACAATAGTGAAATTTTCACTACCCTTGTGATTTTCATCACAAAGACATATTCTACTAGTTGATGGAGCTTTCGATGGAATAGGGTTTGTTGGTCTTCACTCGGTTCCTTGGATTGTCGTTGACATGGATGATGTGTTAGGTTCCTTGATGGTGTTTTTCTTGGTATACTTGTTTTTATCATAGAGAGATAACATTGCACTTGGTCATGTGATGTTATAGTATCCATATTTTGCTAGATGACTGGATATTGTTGGGTTGTTATATTATTTGCAGTGGAAACTTGGTCTAATCGACTGGCTAGTCAAGGATGATCGACTGGGGAATGAATCAACTGGATGGTTAAGTCAAGTATATGGTCGACAAGACATGTTGATTGGAGGTCAACAAGATAAGTCTACTGGTATCCGACTAGAGGTAGAAAGGTTAACCAACTGGAGATTGACTGGATGGTCAATTGGTATCCGACTAGTAGTTCATTGGTTTGTAGCCGACTAGTATTCGACTGGTGGTTGAAACTTTTAACAGAGTCCCAAGTTTCGCGGGATCACAACTAATCATATTCATGGATCTGTAATCATTTTGGGTGCCATGAATTCGGGTTTTACATGTTGTAGATGCCTATAAATATGGAGTTGTGTATTACTATCTAAGGTTAAGTTCTTGTAAACTCTTGGTTTAGAGAGAGTTGTTGAATCAAAATTTCATCACCTATTATTAAAAACCTGCAAATGATTGCAAGGCCTATCTATATATTTATGATATACTATGAATAGGTGGGGTCCCCTAGAAGAAAACACATAAATGACTATTTTCAGGCATCTTCCTTAGCACACTTACATATTTTCATATTAGTGGTATTACGATGAAGCTTCAAAAGTTATGGTGTGTGTTATTCTTGGCATGATTAGATGATGATATGGGTTGTTTCACTTCAGTTCGGTGCATGAAAGTGATAATTTATTCTCTTCATTCTTCAACCTTTTGTGACATGGCACTTGAAAAATGTGTTTCCCTATTCCTATGATTACATGCACAAAAGAAGTTAGAGTCATATTCAGTACTCATAAATTCAAGACATATAAACTTTACAATTTATATTACCTATATAATTTTGATATACATGCAAAAGACAAGGTATGAGGGCCAAAGCATGGTGTATTAATCCATATACATATGACGGTTTTCATACTTATGCAAAAATCTTGTTATAAATTCATAAGTATGAATAAAGGGTTATATCATGTGAATGGATTCACTTTACAAAATCACATTGGTTTTGTGTTGCTAAATGGCGATGAACTAAGGTTATGTTTAAATGTTATAGGTATTAAACCTATGGGAAAAATGTTTGAAACTTTGGTTTGTTATACAAGGTGGCACATTGGTATAAAACTTGGGTTTCTTGCATAACATAAAATATATAGCACATATTGCATATGATTGAATGTGGAATCAAAATATGCCTTACCTTATTCTCTTGAGTATATGTGCCAAATTTATTAGTTATGATAGTGGAGTGACAAGGTTTATGGAAATGGTTAAAAGGTGTTTGAGCACATGATTACAAGTTGACATGGAATATGGTATCAGCCCTATGATTGGTTTATGTGGCATGAGATATACGGTGTATTTGTTAAAATCTCATGTGAATGGTTTGAATGTTGAAGTGGCATGCACATATGAGTTAGGGTTTGGAGGCCAATGTGATGGGCTGGCCATGCATTCAATTAATAAGTATGTGGGAAATTAATCTAATACCCTTGCGATTTACCACTTCATTTTCCTTGGTTTTGGGTCATTCTTGTTCTCTCAGGACTGTAAAGAAAGAAGAGCTCGAGCTAACCTAAAAAACCTTCTCCTGGAAGTGGTAGCAACCGTTTCTCGCCCAACCTTGGTATAAAAATGAAACAAGCCTAGGTATGTATTCATCAGTTTGTTGAGCATCTTATGCATGCATTTTATGAAGCAATAATTTAGTAACATATCTGGTTCTTGAATGGTTTTGAGTGTGTTTATCTCTCTCTCTCTCTCTCTCTCTCTCTCTCTCTCTCTCTCCTTGTTTTTCCCTCTTAATGGAATACTTGTTCAAGGGTTTCTGTTTAAACAAAATGAAATAATTTGTACCGAATTTTTTCCTCTCTCCACGCATTACTTTACTTTCCATTCCGTTGAAAATTTATCAGTTATGGCTATTGGAACTAAACCCGTTTGATATAAATGTGAATTGTGACCTAGGTTCAATTTCTTGTAATATATTTCTTATTGTCTGACTTACCAGCCTTAAAAAATCCTTCATTTTACTGAGAAAAGCATAGTTTCGAGCCTCACTGTTCATATTGGATGAAGGTCTTGCGTTGTTTGAGTTCTATGTTTGAAGTTTTATATGTGTATAAATATACACACAGTTGTGTTCTATTCTTGAATGGATAAGTTTACAGTTTTTTATACACACAATGTATAAATATGCACACATTAAAATGTTTTGTCTTTGTTGAGTCAGAACTGTGTTTTGAACCCACGACCTTAATGGATTTTGGATTGGTTATTAGATTGATGTGCAAGTTGTTTGTTTCAGTTTATGGCCAAAAAATGTGTGGATTGAACTTGGTTACTTTGGGTTTCGAACCTATATCCATATCATGGATATCATTGTTTTCTCTTTCCTTGCCTACTCAACTAGAATTGTTACGTGTCACCTCTTATTTCTCATTGAAACTAAGACTAGTTTTAAACTCATGACCATTGATTTTGGATTAAGTTTAAGAGTCTACAAGAGTTGCTCCTTATCATATTGTTTCGCAACCAAGCAATGATTATGTGGTTTCCAAGATGGGGTTTCAAATTCGAATTTGAGTTGGAGAATACTATATTATTGTCTGGTTATATGGTTTGAACTCATGGTAATATTAAAATGGTAATTGTTTGGATTGAATTCAAGAGTTTATATGAACTATTTGTTCTCTCATTACTTACAAAACCAAGCAATGATTATAGTCGATAAGTATGAGAATTGGGTTCAAATCTTGGTTGATAATCTCTATTCTTAAAAGAGTGTTACTTTATTTGGTTGCTTGGTTATATGGTTTCGAACCCCGTCTATGTTTATGCCTGTCATGTTTAATTTGAAATAAATGATATGGCCACTTTTGGGTGAATTGTTGTAAACACTGTGTGCCTTTGTTAGCCATGACATCTCCTTGAAATCCTAGCTAGAATAACTGACATGGCCTAAAAGTAAGATTTATCTTGAGCAAACTCACTTACTTTTGTTCATGCTCTGGTCTTGACTATTTCAGTTCATATTTTACAATGAACCCAGAACAATATTAAAGCTTTGATAATTGGGTCTGCATTAAAAAATATTGGTTATACCTATTAATTTGATAATAAATGTTCAAACTATGGGATAAAATGCAATGTATATATGGAAAAAAAGGATTGAAGGTTTGATATATAGATTTAAAGTTTATTTGTTTTTTATGTAAACGGGGCATTTTCCCCTCATCTTATACCACTTTTTAGAAGTTAGTCCAGATTATCCCAAAACAATTTTCATTAAAAAAATCATGAAATAACTCCCCCTGTTGATATAATTGATTATAATAAACTTTTTAAGAGCATTTGTAAAAAAACTAGTCTTACGTGACATTGTTATAATTAGCAGGATGATGTATGAGAAACTTACTGTTTTTAGAGAATTGTTTGTAGATATTGTATGGATAAATGAAATGTCCAGGAAGATTTGAATGATGAAAAATAGTTTATAAAGTATGTTGATATGAACCTTATTCAAATGAAGAGGATACAAGTTATGAATAGAGTTGATTGAAGTGGATTGAGAACATGTATATTATCATGCATTCTTGACATATATAAAATTTTTCATAAGTTACAAATCCCTTTTCATTACTCCTTTATAATTTATAATTTCATCCCATTCATTTCCCATGTTCAAAGAGATTAGTGACTAATTATATTGAGGAATTTGGTAAAGAATGCACAGTTGGAATGATAGAACAACAAGAAGAGAAAGGGAAACTTATAATACTCTTCCATGTTTTCCTTATTCCCTTTCATATTCCCTTGGCATGCTTGATTTCTTAGTCATTTCTGATCCATGTTAAATTATTTTGAAAGAAAAATAGTATTTGATGATTAACATATTGTAACTTGCACACACACACACACACACAAATTGGGTCATTGATGCAATATAGATGAGTTTCTTCATTCGTGGCAACAATTGTTCTGATAACATGGGTAGTGAAGGAAATACAGGTAGAATTCCTAATGCATTTGGGCAAAGAGGAATAAACAAAAGAATGAGGTTCTCCATCCATTTTGATCTCAACTCAAAGGAATTCAATCAGATGGTTCAAACCGGATATTTGAACCTCGTTGGCCACCTTGCTAATAATTGTGTCATTGATTCAATATAGATGAGTTTCTTCAGCTGTGGAAGCAATCGTTCTGGTAACAGGGGTAACAAAGGAAACATAGGTAGTATTCCTAATGCATTTGGGAAAAGAAGCAGAAACAAAAGAATGAGGTTCTCCATCCATTTTGAGTCCAATTTGGAGGAATTCAATCATCTGGTTCAAACCATCTATTTGAACCTTACTGGCCACGCTTCTTTCCAACCACCTTAGGCACCTATTATTCCTCCTATGGAACCGCACCTAAGCATATATGAATTTCTTGAGCCACACCATATGCCACTAGCCAATCATGGATGGGAAAATGTACCTACTAATCCTCCTTTAGGTGTAGTCAATTATCCCAATATGTCATTTCCATAACCTCCCTCTTTATAGCCTATACAATCTCTTGCTTTTGCAACTTCTCATGCACATTTTTTTCAAATTCCCAAAAATTATAAAGCATTATCCCTTGAACCACAACCAGATAAAGGAAAGTGGCATGCCATTTCTATTAGCTATGATTCATTTGAGACCTCCTCCTACATTGTCAAGACTCTCCCTACCAAGTTTGAAGATAATATAAGGAAAATAACATTTGATGACATGCACCATGAGATGTCAAAAGTTTAGAAAAAGAAATATACTGATGCGGATTTACTTAAGCACATGGAAACACTCTCAGAAGGAAGTAGACAAAGGGAGTCTACTTAAAAAAAAAATATTATTTTTTATTTTATTTTATGATGTGATAACTCTTCCACTTTGACATTCGAGACATATTTTTGGGACAACATATATGATATTATTTTTTGAAAAACTTTTATATCATGCCTTTATGATGTTTTGGGAGATAAAAGTGTTTTTTATGATGTGGCATGATTACATTGATTGTTTTTTATATTTATTCTGATGTTGATATGTGCATGATATATGAGTAAAATGTGGAGAAACAAGGGAATGTTGAAAATAAAATAAATAGAGACATATAGGGACCCCACCTATTAATTATTATTTATTATTTACCCTTATCCTAAATAAAGTTGTCCTATCTTAACTAAAATTATTTAACTTCATAATAAAAGGTAGTTGAACCACTTGAACTAATTTTTAAAGAATACAAGGAAGAGAGAAAGGACAAATAGGACATCAAAAAGTAGAGGAGATACTTCTAATAAGGTTTTCTCTTGCCTCAAGTGAGAATACTTATTCATTCATTCATTTATGAGTTTTTTCATAGCACAATTACTCTAAAGGTGGCTAAATAAAGGACTAGGAAGCATAGAATTTTGACATGCTCCAAAGGTAATTCATTCATCGTGATAGTCTATTTAGTTTTAATTAGAAGTTTTGAATTCAGTTTTAGTGTTGATTGATGTTATTTTTCAAAATCAATATTATGATGCGCTTGAAGCTTGGATTGATCTAGTTTATTTTTAGTCTTAGTCTTTTTGAGTCACTAGTTGTCTATGTATGATTTAAAATTACATATTAGACTTCTAAGTCTAATTTTGGTCCAAACCCTCGTAGGGGTTTGTCAAGATAAACTTGGTTGTAACTTAGAAAATATATCAATAAAATCATTTTATAATTTATTCTCAATTTAAGACTTGTCATCTACTGATTTTTCAGATGTATTTTATCTTGTGTTTATTTATTCAATTGCTATAAAACTTATTTACAAGAACTTTTTCTATTTTTAAATTCTTTTAACAACAAAGCACACAGATTTCATAATAGCATCAGGCCAAATAAATTATTTCTTGAGGGATGATTAATATTTTTGGATATGCTATAAGCCCAAGGTGATAATCCCACCTATCTCATATATCTTAGTGAGATTTGATAATGCTTTAATGAGGATATATCCATTCCTCGCCTAAACAAGAGTATTGTATCTTGTGCCTCGGTATAGAGATTCGTGAGTCTGTGATGGTATTGAAGATGCAAGCCAAATGGTTGTAGAGTTGTTCTTGTGTTAAAGCAAGAGACTAGGATGATGAATTGTGTCTTAGGTGTGGACTGAGGTTAATCATGTAAATTTGTATTTGGTGAATGAATAAGACCATAAAGGAGCGAGAGACGCTAAATAATTGTTGGTTTTCTTGGTTAAGGGTTTCTAGGGTAAATCTATGTGTACTGTGTGCAATTACCATTGTTTTACTTTCTGTTTAATGTTATCTTCTCTCCTCCTGGTTGGTTTAGTTTCTCTACATTTGGTATCAGAGTAAGGTTGAGAAGATATGAATAAGATTAGATATTAGCTTCAGAGGAACGCCTTTGTCACTGAGGGTTCGACTTGTTCTTGGATCTGTTCTAAACCTAGATCCTATGAGATTTCCATATGGAGCTAGAAGGGAAAAAGGGATTCTAAAATTAATACATAGTGATGTGTTTGGGCCTATATCAGTCCAATCACTAGGAGGATATCTGTATTATGTCTCCTTCATAAATGATTTCTCTAAGAAGACATGGTTGTATTTCTTGAGAATAAATCATAGGTTTTTGATCAATTCAAAGAGTTTAAATCTCATGTGGAAAACCAGATAGATAAGAGGATGAAGGTGTTGAGAACTGACAATGGAGGTGAATTTTGTGCTAAGGATTTTGAGCAGTTCAGTAAGAAATGTGTCATAGCACGCCAAAATACCACTCCTTACACCCCTCACTAGAATGGAGTTTCTGAAATAATGAACATGATGTTGATGGAAAAGGTAAGGAGCATGCTCAATGGTATTGGGATAGCACAAGAATTATGGGCAAAGGTAGTCTACACTACCTATTATATGGTAAATAGATCTCTTTCATCAATGCTAGTCGACTCGACTCCAAATGAGTTAAGGTTTGGTAAGAAACCTTCTCTCTCACATATCATAGTATTTGGTTGTGATTCATTTGTGCATGTTCCCAAGGAAAAGAGGAACGAGATGAACAATAAAGCATTCAAGTGCATTTTTATCGGTTACAAGGATGGAATGAAAGGATGTAAGTTGTCGGATCCAGTGATGAGGAAAACAATTTATAGTTGAGATGCGATCTCTAGAAAATTCAGAGGTACTAGGATTGAAGCGGCTCAAAGGGAGAAAGAACCAGAGAAACCAGTGTCTGAACTAAGGAATGAGGAACATGATTCAGACGAGTCAACATAATTAGATGAAGAGGTGGAACTACATACTCTAGTTGCAAGGAGGTTTAGACGAGTAATGAAACAAGATGAAAGGTATATCCCACTTGATTTTAATTCTACATTTGTGTTATATGCCACTGATGATGAGCCTAGATCAGTCAGGGAGGAAGTCAAATCAACAAATGGTAGACTCTGGAAGGAGGCCATGGTTGATGAAATGGAATATTTACATAAGAATGAGACATGGGATTTGGTTGAGCTACCTAATGGAAGGAAACCCATCAGTATCATGTGGGTGTTCAAGAAGATGTTGAACATGACAATTCAAGTTGATAAATACAAATCTCAACTAGTAGCAAAAGGGTATTCCTAAGTCGAGGGAGTCAACTTCGGTGAGATTTTCTCTCCTATTACAAAATTGATTTCCATTAGAGTAGTGATGTCTATGGCTTCATAATTTGATCTTGATATAGAGAAAATGGATGTGAAGAAAATGTTCCTACATGTGGACCTAGAAGAAGAAATCTACATGAAACAACCAGAAGGATTTGCAGTAAAGGGAAAGAAAGAGCTAGTGTGCAAGTTGAAGAGATCCCTTTATGTTATAAAGCAATCCCCAAGGATTTGGTACCAAAATTTCTACACATACATCCTTAGTTTGGGATCTGTGAGAAGAAATGATGATCACTATGTGTATTCCAAGAAAGAAAGCAATTGTTTCATCTATGTAGCGTTGTATGTTGATGACAAGTTATTGGTTGGAAACAACATGAATGTAATAAAGGAGGAAAAGATGCATATATCCTCTAGGTTCAACATGAAGGATATCGATGCTTCTAAATTCATTTTGGGAATGGATATTAAGAGAGATTTTAAATTTAGAAAACTTTGGTTGAATCAGAGGAAGCATGTTTAAATTGTCTTAAAATGTTTAAACATGCAGGAATGTAAACTAGACAAGGTACCTATTACTGTAGAGGTAAAACTAACTACTAAACAATGTCCAAAGACACAAGAAGAAATATAGGAGATGGCACGTGTTCCCTATGCCAGTGTTGTTGTTAGTCTGATTTTTTAGCAGGTACATGTCGACACCATGGAAAGAGAAATGGATTGTTATCAAGAGAGTGTTTAGGTACATGCATGGAACAATAGAGTATGCGATCTGTTACCAAGGGAAAACTGAAACTGACATTAAAGTGAATTGATATATAAAAAAAAGGCTCATATCCTATCCGTCTCACCAGCATGGAACACCACTGCAATAAGAAAAATAACCTTGGATCTCACCAATTAACAAAAACTCCACACACTAAACCAATCAATTAATTCAGTCCAATAACAATTCATTCAACCACCCACAAGTCATGTTGAGAAATGAGATATTGGTAGGATTCTTTGCTAGTCGGGTTAAGTGAGTGAAAGGCCAATCGAGCACCCGGAAGACGGCTCAAAAAATTGACTAGAAAATTGACCGCAAGTCAATTTGACCACTGTATAGTTGACCAAGGGAGATGAATTGACCCAATGAACACCCTAGTCAAAATGAGAGTAAATCTATTCAAATAGACATCGGTGTCGGCTAAATACGGATGGGGAAAATGACCAAAAACAACAGGGAAAAATAACCCAGTGGAACAAGTCGACCAAGAAGTCAAAAAAATTATCTAGAGGGAGAATTTACTCTTCAACAAAAAATAACACTTCCAGGGGAAAATTTGATACTCCACGATAATTATAACATGTTTGAGGGGAGATTCAAGTATCCCACAATCAATAAAAACGTCGAGGACATTTTTTATATCCCACAGCAAGTCAAAAACATCCAGGAGTCAAGTTTGATGTTCAACAATAGAGAAAAATGTCTAGGAAAACTAACAAATGTTCTGTAAACACCATATGGAAAAGTATGGTCTATATATGACTAGTGGGAAAATTAAAACTCCCAAGAAAAATAGAGAATGTTCCCAACGACTCTTAAAATGAAATTAGAAACAACCAAGTAAATAGCAATGACTCAAGAAGGAGGGTCGTCAATTTCCAACTTATGAATCAATGTATGGATATGGTAAAATAGTTGTTAGTCTGGTTTACTAACCCATGGGGACCGTATTCATCTAAGGAGAGCTCAAACCATAACTGACACAGACCTCTCTTTGCTAAATTGTATGCAAGAAGCCATTAAATCACAATACACTCCATTAACCATTCATTAAATTACAATACAGACAATTGCACCCATAAACAATAGAATTCAAACATGACAACACACACAAAACTCAGAATTTACCTTGGAAACCAAAATGGGAAAACCAACATTCATTTAGCTTCATCCAGGCTCTTTATTATTCAGCAATGGGAAAGTTACATGCTCTTTGGTTCATCTGTATGCTCCTCAATGACATATGGGTATCCTCCTTACATCATTCACAACCAAAGAACGCTTTTCTCATTGTGGGGAAACATATTATAGAAGATTGAGTCAACCGAGAGGATAGCTAGAAGGTCAAGCGTCCCCAACGCTTCAACTTATCTCCAATTCATTTCTCCTTCATTTCTTTGTTTGTTCATCTTTTCTCCCACATAGAAAGGTCTCTTGAAAGTATCATTACTCCTCTACATACAACAATATGTTTCCCTAATTTACATCCATTACATACAAAAATGGAAATCAATCATGATGACATGGGGCCCTTTATGCCAACAAATTGATCTCTTTCTTTATCCATAGCCTTAAAATTTATCTATGTTGATCATATTAGAGCCTGTGTTGATAACCAATTGTTCTTTTGATATTCGATTTGGATCACACCTCCCCATTGGGAGGATTTTGGTCCCCAAAAGATGCCAAGGATAGATGAGGTAACTTGCTTGTAATCAGGTACCTGTCATATCGCTTTCCTTTCCTTACAGTATGTCCTTTGAGACCAATCTGCCACATTTCTTGTTGTCCTTTGCCAGTTGTCCATTCCATTTATCGAAAAACTATGTCTTCCTTCAACTCCTCAAGTCCATGAGGTGCAAGGTCTTCAACAATAGAGAAAACTTGATGTTATTCCTCCTCATCTAAGGTGGAAGTTTCGGCTTGAAGGCGTTCTTATTCAAATAATATCAAATGGTCCATATCTAAGTGGCTTGAGCTTCTTTGATTCTCCTTGTAGTCGTTCCATACAGAGATAGAGCCACACCTTATCTCCAACACAAAATTCATGATCCTCCCTTTGTTGATCATGCCTAACTTTTTACAACTACTAGATCTTCTTGAGTTTCTCCTGAACACTTAGATGTATATACCTGATCTTGTCCATGGTTGTGCTTTCCTTCTGTTCTTTTCCTTGTAGTCCTTCCTATTCCTTTTGTTGTCTATAAATAATATCAAATTGCAAAGGAGGTAAATAACCAAAACAAGTCTCTAAAGGAGACTTATTGGTGGAAGAATGAAGTGCTCTATTGTAGGAGTGTTGAATGTAGTATAACTACTCGTCCCAAGTCTTTGGATGTTTTTTGTTGTAACATATCAACAATTTCACCAACATCCTGTTTACTACCTCAGTTTTTCCATCAGTTTGAGGATGGAAGGAAATTGAATACTTGAACTTGGTATCCATTCTCTCCCAAAGTGTTTTCCAAAATCTTCCCAAGAACCCGATACCCTGATTAGATATGATGGAGGTTGGAAAATAGATGATCCAGGTGGATATTGGTGGCCACCCACCTTTTCCAACTGGCTCAAAACAGTTTTCTGGCAATTTTGGTAATTTACTATTTTTAGCAGTTTTTCACTTCCGGAGCCGTTTTGAGGCACTAAATGAAGTTTTTTGGAAAAACAGGTTTGCAATGCATAAGTTCCCTTCATATTTCCCCCAAAATTAATCTCCTCAACTATACCTTTCCAACGGGCTATCATGCGCCTAAAACGGAGATCGTATGCAAAAGTTACGACCCCAAGAAGTTGATGTACTAACTTACCCAAACGGGGCCCACATGACTTTTGGCGCTTCATCTCCTAGGGTTAGGTTTTTGGATGTCTAGGGTTTTTGGCATTCTTGTTTATGGTAAAAAGGACTTTAGAGCCTCATTGTAACATCTTCTTGCGAATGAGCGCAACCGTCACATCTCTTCTCGGAGATAAGCCTCCACCATTCCAACAAGCTTGTTTTCCACTGCATTTTACAGTTTCAACTTATTTCCTTATTGAATAGAAAACCATTTTTACTGTATCTCTGTTATTTTGTGTTAAATACATGTTAATAATCTGTATTCATTTTGTTCTGCTCATAAAATCTGGATCAATGGTATCAGAGCGGTCTGCTCCTTGTCGTCTTAATGCATGTCCCCAATGAGGTCAGAGTATAAAGAGTTGGGTCTCGAGCTTGTTTCTCTTGAGGACAAAAGGTCTCACACTCCCAAGCGACCTCTCATGGCAGGAGATATGAAAGATGATGAGACTCGAGATCGTTTCAAACTGTTGATTGAGGAATCCCTCATGCAACAAAGGAACGAGATGATGGAAAATTTCACGCAAATCCTTCGACGACTACCAATAGGCGATGCATCTTCTTCGAGCGGAGGTGCCACTCCCTTCAAGGTACAAATAAAATTCGATATTCCTATATTTGAAGGTTAGATAGATGCATCTGCTATAGAAAAGTGGTGGAATCTACTATAAGGGTATTTTTCTGTCCATAACTTTTTGAATAAAGAAAAGATTACTTTTGCGCTCCTCAAAGACATTCCCCATGTCAAAGATTGGTGAGAAACTTTCTGTGAGAAAAAGGAAACAGAGGAGCCCTCATTATTTACAGTCACAACCACTTGGGAATCCTTCAGGGTTGCTATTAAGGAACAATTCTGCCTTGTCAAAAGTTATCACGACTTGTATACCAAATGGACCACACTGCGGAAAGAAAGAGACCAAGCAGTGCCAGATTTCACAAATATCTTCCATACCTTGGACACCAAGCTAGGTATCAAATATTCAGAGTGACATTTGGTGCTCAAGTATCGCAGTTCTCTGCATACATACATCCAGACCGAAATGGAATTTCTAGACATCTCATCATTGGGCACGACCTACCGATATGCCGTCAAAATCGAGCATAAACTTAAACAAAAGACGTGAAAATTTGGGCCTGGGAACCCCTCACAACAAAACCTAGGAAAGGGTGGCCCCAACCCACAAAAAAAAGGACATAGAAAATATGGACAATATTAGGACAACCAGTTCAAGCCACAAGCAAAGAAGGACACCGGAAAGACAAAGAAAGATACCGAGAAGTGGTGCAGCTTCCATAAGAGCCCTTGGCATAACACTACTGACTACCACTCAAAGCAGTCGTTGGTGGCCAAAGTGAAAGCCTTTGAATTAGATGCAGGTTCTGACTCTGAGATAGAACCAGAAAGGGGAGGATGGATCATTGATGTGGAACCCAATGCCACAGTTGCTACCACCAATCTCCAACCTAGTGAACCAGACGAGCCAGAAGAAGGAGAGCGCCTCTTCCATTCAAATATGTGGGTAAAAGGCACCATGTTGTACTTCATCGTTGATAGCGGTAGCTAGAAGAACCTCATCTCAACAGAGGTTGTCACGCGGCTGGCCTTGCCGACAATGCTGCACCCACAACCCTAACACCATTGTATGGTTCTACCAAGGAAGCGATCTCCACGTCATCCAACAGTGCCGACTGTCGTACATCATCAAGCCATTCAAAGACGAGGTATTGTGTGATGTTGCTCCTCTCAAAGTTTGTGATGTTCTTTTGGGTCAACCTTGTTTATGGAAACGTCATGTTGTATATGAGTCTAGGCCTCGTAGTGTTATTATTACTTTGAATAGGAAATTGTATAGGATCCCCGAGGCAGTCCCACCTAGTGTTATTTTCTTGATCTCTAGTAAGCAAAGTAGGAAGGTCATCTCTCAGACGGGGAAGTTTGTCTTCTTTGTGATTCACTCTCATAATGAGAAAAAGATCACATCCACATCTAGGGTCTCTGTGGCCAACCTCTCCACACAACAGAAGCAAGTAGATAAGGTCGTGGAAGAATACTCAGATATCTTCTCCTCACCTATCGGGGTACCTCTTCACTACCAGGTCAAGCACCCCATCGATCTGACCCCCGATGCACCGCTACCCAATGGGCCAGTCTATTGCCTCTCTCTGTTAGAGAATGAGGAGATCAAGCGACAGATCCAAGAACTGCTCCACAAGGGGCACATCCATCCTATCTCATCACCTTGCGAGAGCCCAATTGTGCTGGTATAGAAAAAAAATGGAACCTGGCAACTCTACATTGATTACCGGGCTCTGAATAAAATCTCAATCAGAAACCGATACCCAATTCCTCGAATCGACAACCTCCTTGATCAACTCACGGGGGCCAAATACTTCAGTAAGATTGATATGAAGTCTGGCTACCACCAGGTCCTGATAGAACAAACAGATGTATGGAAGACCGCCTTCAAGTCAAAGGAAGGCCTTTTTGAATGGTTGGTCATGCCCTTTGGTTTGATGATTGCTCCAGCCACTTTCATGGGGATGATGGAAGATATCCTGCAACCATTCACCAATAATTTTGTAGTGGTGTATCTGGATGAAATTCTCATTTACAACAAGACTTGGGTCGAACACTTGCAGCATATTCAGCAGGTTCTGCACACCCTGCAGCAACACAAGCTATATGCCAACTTGGAAAAATGCTCCCTCGACATGGACAGGGTCCATTACCTGGACTACATCCTTGATCAACATGGTGTACATGTGGATCTATCCAAGATCCAAGTCATCCGTGACTGGCCAACACCCACCACACTCACTGAGCTTCGAAGCTTCTTGGGCCTTGCCAATTTCTACCGCAGGTTCGTGTTGGGATTCTCCCATATTGCATGGGCCCTTAGCCAAATAACCAGGGGTTGTGGTAAGGCAAAATTTGCATGGGGCTAGTCCCAACAACAAGTGTTCGATGATTTGAAGAAACACTTGTGCTCAACCCCAATACTTTCACTACCAGACCTGCAACAACCCTTTGTGATCGAGACAGATGCTTCAGACTATTTTTGGGTGCCATTCTCACTCAGCACGGCCACCCCATGGCCTATCATAGTGGGACACTATCAGATGTTGTCCGTAAGTACCCTACTTATGACAAAGAAATGTACTCCATTGTGCAAGTCTGTTGCCAATAGAGACATTACATTCTTGGGAAGGAGACAGTCATCCAAACTCATCATAAGCCACTGCAATTCATGCAGACACAAGGAAGATTGTAGAATGACCGCCATCAAAAGTGGTCCACATACTTGCAACAATTCCACCTCAACATCAAGTATAAAACAGGAAGCACCAACCATGTCCCTGATTGCCTCAACAGACTGCCAGTCGCGACACTCACCACGGTGCTAGACTCTTGGGCCATGAGACCTTTGGATGGACCCAACTCTATGAGACATACCTAGACTTCGCCACCACCTACCAAATGGTGGGTGAAAACAGAGTTGTCGATAATTTCCATCTTCAGGATGGGTTATTGTGTCGTCTAGGCCATATCTTTGTTCCATCAAGAAAGCAAGCGAAACTGATATGGGAAACCCACTACAGTCAGGTGGCAGGACACTTTGGCATCGAAAAGATAGTGACGATGCTACCGAAACATTTATATTGGCTGAAACTTCGACAGGAGCTCAACAAGTATATCAGGTCCTGCAGTGCCTATGTTATTGCCAAACCAACCACTAAGAAACAGGGCATGTACACCCCTCTTCCTACTCCTGACAGGCCATAGGAATCCATATCAATGGACTACATGTCGGGCCTCCCATCCACCAATCGGGGAAATGACTGTGTTTTTGTGGTTGTTGATTGATTTTCTAGGATGACGATTCTGGTTGCCTACAAGAAGAGCATCGCAACAGAGACCACTTCCAGGCTCTTCTTTGAACGAGTCTGGGTACATTTTGGAATCCCACAAATCATTGTCTCATATTAGGACAGTTGATTTCTCAACACATTTTGGTCGAGCCTCTGGTCACTACTGGACACCAAGCTCACCAAATCCACAACCTTCCACCCCCATAAAAATGGCCAAACCGAGGTTGTAAATCGAATGATTGTGCATATCCTTCACATGTATAATTACAAGAACCCTCGCACATGGGATGAGAGCCTTCCCTATGTCCAACATAGCTACAACCGAGCCCTGCATAGTTCAATTGGCCATAACCCCTTTCAGGTGGGATTGGTATTCCAACCATTAGGTCCCATAGATGTTGCAATTCCCCTTACAGTCACCTCGAATGACTCATCTCCTACTCCAACTAAGGCTGACAAAGCCACCCGGTTCATTGAGAAGATATAGCACATCCACCAATAGGTTTAGGATATCCTACAGAAGTCCAATGACAAGTACAAGAAGTGCCATGATCAACATCGGGTGCCACATAAGTTTCAGGTGGGTGACAAAGTTTGGTTGTACTTGCTGAAAGAACRCCTTACATGACCCCATCAGAATATTCTCCCACTCCRTTATGGGCCGTAAACCATCACCAAGGCCATGGGGGGTAATGATTTTGAGCTCAACATTCCTCCTTTCCTTGGCCTGCACCCAGTGTTCAACGTGGATCTCCTTCTCCCTTATTTCCCACCATTATTGGACACCTCAGAAGTAGCAGAACAATTGAAACCAACATATCTCAACCTTGACTTCATAAAATAGGAATCTAGTGATCATATTGTGGACACACATATCAATGGCACTCGACAGCAAAAGATCCATCTTTATCGAGTCATCAAAGTAGGGCAGTTCCTGCACCAAGGCAAGTGGCTCACCTGAGGCCAAATTCAACAAAAATTTCCTCATCTGATGGGGGAACTCAACGCAATGGAGACCATTGCTTCCTAAGGAGGGATGATTGATCTAGGTAGATATTGATGGCCACCCACCTTTTCCAACTGGCTCAAAACAATTTTCTGGCAATTTTGGTAATTTACTATTTTTAGTAGTTTTTCACTTCCGAAGCCGTTTTAAGGCCCTAAACGATGTTTTTTGGGAAAAAGGGTTTGAAATATTCAAGTTCCTTCGATATTTTTTCTTAAATGAATCTCCTTGACGATGCCTTTCCAATAGGATATCATGTGCCTAAAACGGATATTGTATGCAAAAGTTACGACCCCGGGAAGTTGATGTACTAACTTACCCAAACGGACCCCACATGAATTTTGGCGCTTCATCTCCTAGGGTTAGGTGTTTGGATGTCTTAGGTTTTTTTCATTCTTTTTTATGGTAAAAATGCCTTCAGAGCCTCATTGTAATCATCTTCTTGCGAATGAGCGCAATCGTCACATCTCTTCTCAGAGATAAGCCGCCACCATTCCAGCAAGCTTGTTTTCCGTTGCATTTTACAGTTTCAGCTTATTTCCTTATTGAATAGAAAACCAGTTTTACTGTATCTCTGTTATTTTTTGTTAATCACCTGTTAATAATCTGTATTCATTTCGTTCTACTCATAAAATCCAGATCACCAGAAGTGTACCTAGACAGGGATGAAGAATATTTCAGTTGCTTCTCATCCAGATATTTTCTTCTTAGTGGGAATGAACAAACACATTTTTTTGAAGTATATACCTTGAAAAACAAGTAGTTATTCCCCCTACAATTCATAGGAAAACCTCCAACAAAATCCATGGATATTCTCTCCCAAGGTCTACTTGGCACTGGTAATGGAATGTACAAGCCAAGTTTTTGCTTGCTTGGCTTGCTAGTGCTGGAAAGAACACATCATCTAACAAAATTTTCCACATACTCCTGCATCTTCAACCAATACACATATCATTGCAAATTCACCACTGTATTTGTCACACAAAAATTCCCAGCAACCCTAGAAGTGTGTGTTTTCTTATCAACTGAACTCTTATGTCCCAGGGTATGCATAGTTTGTCCAGTTTGTACAACAACCCATCTTGGAGGTGGTATTCCTTTCCTTCCATGAAAGCAACCAACCTCTCCTTTAGATACTTGTAGAATCCTATGAAATATTCATCTCCCTCATAATATTCACTCAGAAGTTCATGAGTGAAAGGCTCAAGGTGCATTATCATTCCAATTGCTGCAATCTTCTTTTGTGGTGGTTGGGAGAGCATGTCTGCTAGTCTTGTAGTGTCCCTGATCTAAACCCTTTGTAGTTGTACATATAGGTGGGTGAGTCGTTGGTACTAATTGTTAATGTAATGCATATATAGGTTGGTGAGTCGTTGACACCTGGTTTTGATGTTGCGCACATCTGAGAAAGTGTGTAGAGAATTGTTATCAAATACAGGGTTCACACATTTTGTGTGTTGTGCAAACATGGGTAAGTGTGCACATTTCATCGTGTTGCACGCACTTGGGTAAGTTCATGGTAATTATACAGCATTACATGTTTCCATAAATATTATAAAATAGTTCGCAAGACTTAAGTCACACCCCCTTTTCCCTTTTCCGGTGGAGTCATCCCCCCATCTCTTTTCGTGTGAGTTTTTCTGCATGAAACAATGCAATATTATATTATTAACTGAGTATAATTACATGGATAGGTGCATTTGCCTATCTGCATCCCAGCTCACCAATAGCATACTCACACAGGATCTTCGGCCTCTCTCTCTCTCTCTCTCTCTCTCTCTCTCTCTCTCTCT
>JASDQU010100672.1:166757-208955 GCA_032191745.1 Picea mariana
ATATATATATATATATATATATATATATATATATATATATATATATATATATATATTGTTTTCCTCAGTGTATTTTGGGGGAATTATTGCATTATTATTGGAATTATTAAGATATTATTGATGTTTTCAGGATCTTGTGAGAAAAAGGGGGTTGAACTGTATGGGAAATATGATTATTACCTTATCTTCACAGAGAATCTTGTAAGGAGTTGTGGGATTGCAACCAATTTTTTGGTTGTTGAGGAGGTGGGTTGTTATACCCATGAGCAATCTCTCTAGGTGAGATATTGGTTGTTGAGGAAATGGGTTGTCAGGCCTGTGAACATACTCTTCAAGTGAGATTTTTATTGAGAATTGTTCCCTAGTGCACTGAACATTAGATGCAAGGCTCAAAGACTTCCCGCCCCGACCTGTTGTTGGTAACCCTAGAAGGGAAGTGAGGAAGCCGATGGATTGGTGAGCAGAGAAGGGGCACACTTCCTTGGGTGTGACATGTTCATGGGGAATGAGAGACTTTAGTCTAGTTGTAGCAACGGGCACCTTGGACTGAGAAATTTTGTGGAGTATCAGACCTTATCTTGTCCCCGAGAAAACTTTTATCCTAGTGGATTTTGATCCCCATGCTCGGGGGTGACCTGTTGGTGAAATATTATGAGCAACATACTCTATGGCTGGGAGGAACATCTAAGTCATGCACACAGTTGGTGATTTTTCTTAAAGATGAGTGTCTTTAAGTACTTGTCTTGTTTACTGTGTGCTTATTTATCTATGTTTGACATGGGTTAATTATTGTATGTTATCACATATAAGTCATTACTGTTATTTTGTTAATAATGCTTGCACATGTAAAGTGGTGTTGTCATTCAATGTTATAGTCGTGCATATGTGTGACAATTACTGTTAGTTTTTGTGTTAAGTTATCTTTTGACATTGGTTATGAGTCTCCAAGGCAAGAATGGAATGACTGAGTGTGCAAGAGAGAAGCATGTGTGCATTAGGAGGCTGTAATTCATGTGTGCATATAGGGAATTAGATTTTGCACACAAGGAAATCAAAATTGGTGTATGACGTCAGAGTATTTGTGCGCACAATTATACTGTGTGATCAATATGTCAGTGCGCACAATTATTTGAGTTTCTTTCATTGCTTAAAGTTGTGTTAAAAGGAGAAAGTTTATTTCGATGTTATAAGTCACATGGTGTGACTCAAGCTTGGGTTGAGCGAGTTACTTCTAGTTAAGTTGCATGGACTTGAGTTAGAATAGAATCTACACGGTGTATTGTGGAATATTATTGTTCAGTAATAAGTTGGATGATGTTACATTATGGTTACTTAGCATTTGATTAATGCTAGTAACATTATATTATAGTATCATAATGGTAGTTAGAAGAATTTGGGTGATGTGGCCTAGCTTGGAAGGCTAGGGATGTTACATTATGGTCTCAAAGAAGTTTTTGGTTTATATTGTGTGACGTGACCCAACCTAGGGTGGTTGAGGACATTACAAGTCTATTTGTGTCTCCTTTCTTGTACTTAATCAATAAATGAAATTGCTGCAAGAAACCTAACCACTTGTAATGCCTAACCTATTGCATCTTTCTCTAACTCTGTAGATACTAAAGGGGCCGATGATCTGTGTGTATGATAGTCTATTTTCCCAAGAGGTAATGCTTCCACTTCTTCACTGCTTCTACAATCACAAAGAGCTCCTTATCATATGTGGGGTAGTCAAGTACTGCTCCATGAAAAACTATGAATGGTAGCATACATGCTTTCCTCCTTGCATGAGTACTAATCCTAATGCATATCCACTAGTATTAGTCTCTAGCTTAAAAGGGTCACTGCAAATTCGGCATGGCTAAGACTGGACCATCATTGATTTTCTTCTTCAAGTATTCAAATGCTTTTTTTTTGTGTCTTACCCCAATGAAAGTTCTTTTCTTTTGTAGTTATGACATGCAATGGTGTTACTACTATGGAGAAGTTTACAATGAATTTCCTCAAATACTGAGCTTCTCCCATGAAACTCCTTACCTCTATCACTTTGGTGGAAATAGGACATTGGGTGATCGCTACAATATTCTCAATATCTACCCTCAACTCTCCTCCTCCAATAATGTGTCCAAGATATATCAAGGAGGTCTTCCCAAACTCACATTTTTCAAGTTGACAATCAACTAACTCTTCCTCAAGGTTGCTAGCACCTATGTCACATGTGAGAGGTGCTCTTGCCAAGTATTGCTAAATATTAGTATGCCATCCCGATATACTATTACAAAAGAGTCAATGAAGGGGAGTAGCACATCATTCATTAGTCTCATAAATGTTGCAAGGGCATTGCATAATCCAAAAGGAATTACTAACCATTCACACAAACCTTGTCTTGTTCTGAATGATGTCTTCCATATGTCTTTTGCTTTGATCCTCACTTAGTGGTAGCTTAATTTGAGGTCCAACTTAGTGAAAATTTTGGTTTGTTTTAGTTGATCCAATAAGTCATCAATCCTCAACAAAGGATATCTATTCTTGATGGTGATATTATTCAAGGAACGATAGTCAATACACATTTTGAAACTTCCATATTTCTTTGGCACCATGATGATGGGTGAACCACAAGGTAATGTATTGGGTTTGATGACTCGTTTCGCCAAAAAATGATGCAACTGCTTCTTTACTTCATTTTATTCTATGATAGGCTGGCTATACAGTCCAATGTTAGGCAGTGGTGACTCTGGCAACAACTAAATCTCATGTTCAACCTCTCTTTTGGGTGTCAATCCCCAAGGCTCTTGAAACACTTCCTTGTAGGATTCAATCAGTTGTTGTAATTGTTGATTATGCTCACCACTACATCCATCCAAGGATGCCTTCATCTCCAACTTATTGTGTTCTCCTTGCCTTTCCTTCTCTTAGGAAAAACAAGACAAACTTTGTTGTACTACTCATGATTATTCTTTCCTGATGAACACTAATTAGAGAGATCTTAGCTTTGTCCTTGTGTGCATTTATGGCATAATATTTTCCATCCTTGACTAGCATATACTGGTTCGCTCTCGTTCTGAAAATGGTGCTCCTCACGTACAAATATGGAATTCCCAAGATGACTCAAGATATATCCATATGAACCACATATGGAACTACTTCATTAGTAAAGTTTTGATTGATGGAAAACTTAAATTTTCATTATTATCTCACTTTCAATTCCATATCTTGCCTTACCCATCCCAACATGTATGGATGTGAATGATCTTGAGATTCCATCCCAAGATTCTCAACTAGTTTCACAAAGATCAAATTTAATTGTGACCGGGATCAAACAAATAATCCACTTTGTTTTGCTTCATGTGGATTTTAATGTAGAAAAGTTTAGTCATTGTCTTCTTCTCCTTGTGATTACAACCAAATAATACTACCTCTTTCTGAATATTAGTGCAATTAATATTCCCTTCTAGGTCTGAGGTGCTATCCACCTGTTCCTTGATATCCACTAATATCATTGCTTTCTTCTTCCTTTTCTGAAAATATTTGGGGCACTTCTCAGGGTGCAATTTCCAACATTTCTCTCAGTTTGTCCCTTTCTATCACATAGTTTAAATTGTTGAATGGACGTAATTTCTTCTTGTTTTGCTACCACAATGTTCTTCTCACTCCACTTCTTCTTGTTTTTCTTCTTTCTTTGCTGCTATTGTGGTTCTACTTGCTTATAAGTACTTATTTGTTGCTTCCACTTGTCTCCCTCAAGATAATGTGCTTTACTATTGGCCTCAGCAATTGTCTTTAGTATAAATAACACAAATTGTCTATGAATATGAAGTAAAAATGTTGAGTTTAAAGCAACTACAAGAGCCATTCTTTGAGAGGGTGGAAAAGACCCTAGCCGAGATCTAGGGCCCCCAGTGCACTCCTGGCGTACTTGGTCTGGGACCAAACAATCAGTGCCATGGAAAAAGACCCTTGTTAGGGCCCCCAATATTGACTGGGGTTCTTGGTCTGGGACCAAGCAGTAAGGACCCCTGAGAGGGCCCCCAGTATATGACTGGGGTTCTTGGTCTGGGACCAAGCAGTTAAATTCCCTAGATATGTCTAGGGCCCATGGACATGGTCGAGGGTACCCATGCCTAGAGCATGGGTTGATCCTTGGTCTTGTACCTTGGTGGATAAGACCCCAGAAATGTTCTGGGGCAACCTGGTCCTTGATCAGGTGTTTTGTGGTGCATGACTCCCTTTGAAGGTGGGCATGACCACATGAGGGATGTATCCCATATGCAATGATGATAAAGTTAATAAGGTCACCTTGAAAATGAATGGACAAGTATTGCCACCAAGCAACCCCACCTAAAACCCCTTTACCCTTGCTTGTGTTTTGTTTGGGGCTTTGTTTTGTCTTAAGGGTTAATTAAAATATTAATTAAATGTTTTAATTATAACATGTTTAAATTAATATTTATATTAATCAAAACATGTTATTTTTAATTATTATTTTAATTATTATTACCCTTATGTTACCCTAGCCTAAAAGTATAAATAGAGGCCTACCCTCTACCCTTCATACACATTCTATGTTATTTTTCAAAACAGAGTGGACTTCCTCCTTGCTTGTTGCGGCCTCTCTTCTGCAACAATTACTGTGATTGTCTAGTGATTTTCAGCCCTCTCTTTCTGCTTAAGTTTATTGTTGTCTACTTCTAATGTGGGGTTGATGCAAGGGCTATTATTGGACTGTTCTATGGTGTAGTATCTGAAGCTTCCATCCTTTCTAGTTGGGTCGTGGCCTTCTTCTAAAAAATTTGGCCTCTCTCCATTGGGCTGTGGCCTTCTGCTCATAGATCTGGCCTCCCTTCTTTGGGTCGTGGCCTCTCCTCAACGATTTGGCTGATATACATTGGGTCGTGGTCTACCTTGCATAGATTTGTCTCCCTTCATTGGGACGTGGCCTCTCCTTCACAGATCTGGCCTTTATCCATTGAGCCATGCCCTCTGATTGTGTATTAAAGATAGTCATACCCCTTTGGCACAAGGGTTTTATCTGCTGGAAAGTTATGTGGGTACAAGGGTTTGATCATAGAATTTTTGTGTGGTGTTTTAAGTGTTTTTCTCCTCCTGGTGGCAAGAAAGTCCTTTCATCTCTAGGAAGAGATCGAACCTATATGGTAGATCTATGAACCTGATTTTTTTTTAGCATATATTCAGTGGATCTTCATCACCTATGTGTGGCTGCTCTCCTTCAAAAATTTGAGGTAAGTCTTCCAGGTAAGATCTTCTAATTATATCTGTGAGTTGTTATTTATCTTCTAAAAGTTTATCATTAATTAGCTCTATTATCTTAAACTTAGATCTAATTCTATCTGAACCTTGCTCCTAGTTTATATCTTTTTCAGATCCACTAAAGTAGATCAGTTTCTTCAATTAGATCTATCCTTGATTTAAATTTGCTTCAGATCCAGTAAGCCTGTATCAATGATATTTTCTGTCTTAATGATCTAATGTTTACTGACTAGGAGATAGATCACTGTTTGAGTTCTTAGTCTAATCAGATCTGAGTATTGTGTGTTCTTAAAATTGGTTAACAGTTATGGATCTATAGCTATGTTCTAGTTGCTATTATAGCTGATTAAAAAAAGAAAAAAAAGAAAGACATCTCTATTCTGCATTACTTCTCTATTTCTAACATGGTTTCAAAGCTAAGGGTGTGAAGAGAGTTCAAAGATATAATCTTGAGCCTACACAGATCCACTAGTTAGGGTTGTTTTGCAGAGATCAACATGGCTTCCTCATCAGTTAAAGTTGAAGACAGACTTGTAGGGGTTGCAAACTTTAATGCTTGGAAATACATAATAGTAAACATTCTTGAAGAGAATCATCTAGAAGAGTTGATCTCTAGGGAGATTGAAGAACTCACATCAAACACAGCTAGGGAAACATACAGAAGGAAACAAACTAAGGCTAAAAGAATCATTTTTGATTCTATCAAAGACAACATGATGCCCATCATTGGTCATCTAAGAACTGCCAAAGATTGTTTTGATGCCTTGGCAAATCTTTATGAAAAGAAGGCACCAACTCAGAAATTTTTTTTGAAGACACAATTGCGTACCTTGAAAATGGGAAAGGATGATACAATTTCTACCTTCTTCTCCAAGATTTCTCAAACCAAATATCAACTTATTGAAATTGGTGTTCCTATAGATGATGATGATCTTGTTCAAACAACTTTTGATGGACTTCCCGATTCTTGGGGATCTTTTCTTGCATCCGTAAATGGAACAGAATCCCAACCTAATTTTGAAAGATTGTGGCATGACTGCTTAGAATAACAAGGAAGACTAAAAAACATAAATGATTATTCAATTCTAAAAGATCATTCCCTTGCAACAAAGACCAAGAAATGGAAGAAGTTCCCTAAATCAAAAGGAAAAGGTAAGAAACCCCAAGGTAAGATATCTCACCTCAATCCTCACTTATCTAAAGTTAAATGTTTTAACTGCAATAAGCTAGGACATTATGCAAGGGATTGCAGAAATCCTCCCTCTCAACAGAAAAGAAGAGAAAGATTCCAAGCCTTAGTTGCCACTAAAGAGGCTAAACCCAAAGAGGAGCCTCAAAGAAGACAAACCAGAGCTGCCACCAAAGAGCAAGAACAACAAAAGGAATATTATATTATCTCAGCTCTTTCCAACACTATCACCAAGTTAGAGGAGATTTGGCTAATAGACAACGGTGCTTCTAGACACATGACAGGCTTCAAACAAAACCTTGCAAACTATCAAGACAAGAAATTCAAGGCAAGGGTTGAACTAGGTGATGATGGCACCTATCACATAAAAGGTTTTGGATCTACCTCTTTCCGGTTTCACTCAGGTAATATCTTTCAAATTGATGAAATTATTTATGTACCTGGTCTAAAGAAAAATTTAATCTCTGTTCCAGTTTTAGAAAGTAAAGGTTACTCAATAGCTTTCTCCAAAGGGAAGGCCCTCTTGTGGTCTTCAAATGAAGATTTAAGTACTGCTATAACTATTGGAACTCGTGAGAGTGGACTTTATAAGATTCCAGGTCAAGTTGTTTAAGCTCTAGTTCACGAGACGATCAATCCCTGCGAGCTTTGGCATAGAAGACTTGGACATCTCAACTACAACGCACTTCCAGGTTTGCAAAGATGGTGACAGGTATGCTAGTATTTTCTGTTGAGCATGATATTGTTTGTAAAGGTTGTTCACTTGGTAAGAATACAAAGAAACCCTATCCTCTCAGTAATATAAAATCAAATGAAATTTTGGATTTAATTCATTCTGATCTTTGTGGGCCCATGTCTGCACCATCTATGAATGGTTGTATTTATTATATCATTTTTATTGATGATTGTTCGCGTAAAACTTGGATTTATTTCTTAAAAACTAAAGATGAATCTTTTAGCAGATTTCAAGAATCTTGTTGAAAATCAAACAGGAAGACACATCCGAGTTTTCAGAACACATAATGGTAAAGAATTTGACTCCTTCAAATACGACGAACTCTGTCGGGCTTCTAGAATTAAGAGGGAGCTAATTGTGCCATACAACCCTCAACAGAATGGAGTTGCTGAAAGAAAGAATAGAACTATCTGTGAAGTAGCCAGGGCCATGATGCATGACCAAAAAATACCTTTATCACTTTGGGCCGAGGCTGCCAGTACTGCAGTCTACATTCAGAAGAGATGTCCACACAAAGCCCTTGAAGCGAAAACTCCTGAATAATTTTTCACCGGATGTAAGCCTTCAGTTGATCACTTAAGAATCTTTGGCAGTCCAGTCTATATACACATTCCAAAAGAGAAGAGGACTAAACTAGAGCCCTCTGGTAAGAAAGGAACTTTTGTGGGATACAATGAGACCTCAAAAGATTATAGGATTTATATCCCTGGTCAAAAGTTCTTCGAAGTAAGCAGAGACGTGACTTTTCAGGAAGAAACAACTTTTCGTCGGGCCAGAGAACTTCCATGTGATTCAGAGGAGCAGGAAGCTCCACCACTTGATCCTTCAAACTCTCCTCTTCCAGATGAGCAAAGGGAGTAAAACTCAGAACTTCTAGTGGACCCCTCAAGGGATACTATTGAGTTTCCAATGAAGATACCTCCTGCTAAAAGGAAACCATCCTGGTGTCGGGAATTATTGAAAGAAGCAGAAAAGCATTCATCTCCTAAGGGCACCTTCAGAGAAAGCAAGAAACCAGATAAGTACTCCGGTCTCATAGCTCATTTAAATATTGTGATTGATTCAGAACCTTCCACATTTTTTGAAGCCTCCAAACATCAAGTGTGGAAAGATGCTATGAGTGAAGAATATGACTCTATTTTGAAGAATGATGTATGGACCATAGTTCCTAGACCTCATGGAAAATCAGTAGTAACTCCAAAATGGCTTTATAAGATAAAGCATGTAGCAGATGGAAGTATTGAGAAATACAAGGCGAGATTTGTGGTTCATGGTTTCTCTCAGAAAGAAGGAATTGACTACGATGAGTTTTTTCTCCAGTTGTTAGGTATACTTCAATCAAGATTATTATCTCACTTGCAACATTTTTTGGTTGGAAACTTCACCAGGTGGACGTTAAGACTTCTTTTCTTAATGGTAAAGTTGAGAAAGAAGTATATATTGAGCAACCTGAAGGTTTCGTGATACATGATAAAATATCTCATGTGTGCAAACTCAAGAAAGCTCTGTATGGGTTGAAACAAGATGGTATGGTAGAATAAATAGTTTTCTACAAAGTATTGGATTCGCCAAGAGCATAGCAAATCCAAATATTTATATAAATATTGTTCAAAATCATCCAGTTATCCTAGTATTATACGTGGATGATATGTTCCTCATCGAAGAGGAAAACTTGATAGCTCAGACTAAGAGGGATCTTTCTGCAGAGTTTGAAATGAAAGACTTGGGGCTCATGCACTATTTTTTGGGCTTGGAGGTTTGGTAGAAATCAGGAGAATTTTTTTTCTCACAGGGTAAATATGCAGTTGATGTACTTCACAGATTTGGCATGATGGACTGCAATTCCATGATAAATCCAATGATCTCTAACCTAAAGAAACTACAAGATCAAGTTACAGGTTCAGATCCAGAAGACCCCACTTTATATTGACAGATCATTGGGTCTTTCATGTATCTCGTACATACGAGTCCAGACATCTGTTATGCGGTAAATGCTCTTAGCCAGTTCATGTGTGACCCAAAGCATATACATATGGTTGCTGTGAAGCATATTTTGAGATATGTTCGGGGAACTATAGCTTATGGTCTCAGATACACTTCTAGTGGAGGTGTAATGCTCCATCGTTTTATAGATTCAGATTGGATGGGCAGTACAGTGGATCGGAAGAGCACTTACGGATATTGCTTTAGTTTGGGTTTGGAAATGATTTCCTGGTCCAGCAGAAAATAGGGCTCCGTAGCCCAAAGAACTGCAGAAGCATAATGCATTGCTGCAAGTGCTGCTAGCAGAGAAGCAGTGTGGCTTAGGAAGCTACTCTCATACTTTTTCAGTTCAGAGCTTGAACTCACAGTCATTCACTGTGACAATCAGAGCTGTATAAATCTCACCGAGAATCTAATGTTTCATGACAGATCGAAACACATTGAGATGAGATACCACTATGTCCAGGACATGGTTCAGAAGAACGTTCTCAACATTCAGTATGTTTCGACAGCAGAACATACGGCAGATATTTTTACCAAGCCACTGTCACTGACAAAGTTTGTATACTTTCGTGACAAGCTTGGTGTAGCTGAGAATTCCTCTCTTGCTGAGAGGGAGTGTTGAATTTAAAGCAGCTGCAAGAGCCATTCTCTGGGAGGGTGGAAAAGACCCTAGCCGAGATCTAGGGCCCCCAGTGCACTCCTGGGGTACTTGGTCTGGGACCAAACAATCAGTGCCATGGAAAAATACCCTTGTTAGGGCCCCCAGTATATGACTGGGGTTCTTGGTTTGGGACCAAGCAGTAAATACCCCTGAGAGGGCCCCCAGTATATGACTGGGGTTCTTGGTCTGGGACCAAGCAGTTAAAGTCCCTAGATATGTCTAGGGCCTCTGGACATGGTCCAGGGTACCCATGCTTAGGGCATGGGTTGATCCTTGGTCTTGTACCTTGGTGGATAAGACCCCATAAATGTTCTGGGGCAACCTGGTCCTTGATCAGGTGTTTTGTGGTGCATGACTCCCTTTGAAGGTGGGCATGACCACATGAGGGATGTATCCCATATGCANATGATAAAGTTAATAAGGTCACCTTGAAAATGAATGGACAAGTATTTCCACCAAGCAAACCCACCTAAAACCCCTTTACCCTTGCTTGTGTTTTGTTTGGGGTTTTGTTTTGTCTTAAGGGTTAATTAAAATATTAATTAAATGTTTTAATTATACAATGTTTAAATTAATATTTATATTAATTAAAACATGTTATTTTTAATTATTATTTTATTTATTATTACCCTTATGTTACCCTAGCCTAAAAGTATAAATAGAGGCCCACCCTCTACTCTTCATACACACTCTATGTTATTTTTCAAAACAGAGCGGACTTCCTTCTTGCTTGCCACGACTTCTCTTCTTCAACAGTAACTGTGATTGTCTAGTGATTTTCGGCCCTCTCTTTCTGCTTAAGTTTATTGTTGTCTACTTCTGGTGTGGGGTTGATGCAAGGGCTATTGCTGGACTGTTCTATGGTGTAGTATCTGAAGCTGCCATCCTTTCTAGTTGGGTCGTGGCCTTCTTCTCACAAATCTGGCCTCCTCCCTCCATTGCTGTGGCTTTCTGCTCACAAATCTGGCCTCCCTTCTTTGGGTCGTGGCATCTCCTCACTGATCTGGCTGATATACATTCGACCATGGTCTACCTTGCATAGATTTGTCTCCCTTCATTGGGACATGGCCTCTCCTTCAAAGATCTGGCCTTTATCCATTGAGTCGTGCCCTCTGACTGTGTATTCAATACAACCGTACCCCTTTGGCACAAGGTTTTTATCTGTTGGAAATTTCTGTGGGTACAAGGGTTTGATCACATTATTTTTCTGTGTGGTGTTTTAAGTGTTTTTCTCCTCCTGGTGGCAAGAAACTCATTTAATATCTAGGAAGAGATCTAACCTATATGGTAGATCTATGAACCTGACTTTTTCTGAGCATATATTCAGTGGATCTTCATCACCTATGTGTGGATGCTCTCCTTCAGAAATTTGATGTAAGTCTTTCAGGTTAGATCTTCTAGTTAGATCTGTGAGTTGTTATTTATCTTCTAAAAGTTTATCATTAGTTAGATCTACTGTCTGAAACTTAGATCTAATTCTATCTGAACCTTGCTCCTAGTTTAGATCTTTTTTAGATCCACTAAAGTAGATCAGTTTCTTCAATCAGATCTATCCTTGATTTAAATTTTCTTCAGATCCAGTAAGCCTGTATCAGTGCTATTTTTTGTCTTGATGATCTAATGTTTACTGACTAGAAGATAGATCACTCTTTGAGTTCTTAGTTTGATCAGATCTGAGTATTGTGTGTTCTTAAAATTGGTTACCAGTTCTGGATCTATATTTATGTTCTAGTTGCTATTCTAGCTGATTTAAAAAAATAAAAAAAAAAGACATCTCTATTCTACATTACTTCTCTATTTCTAACAAAAAATACCCCCAAATAACTGACTAACATGTTTGGACTTTTGAGAGAGACCCCCATCTAAATTGCTCTCTTCCTAAACTCTGTTGTGAACTCTTGCATTGTTTGTCCTTATCTCTTGCTGAAGTAATTCCATACTATTTGTTGGTGTTCCTAATATCCTATGGGATAAATATAAGATTTGATCATGTACTTGAACACCTCCCAATCAATCACTGATGGCTCATTTCTTAGTGCTCTTCTTACCGCATCACTCTCCCACCATGTCAAAGCATGGACTTCAAGATTCAACCGAGCAAAACCAATCTTTTGTTTTCCAATTACTTCATGCATGCTAAAGTATAATTCCATCTATTGTAGCCACCGATTCATCTAGATAACATCCACTTCCCTGGTATATGGCTTAGTGTCCACCTTGGCCTCCACAAAGAAAGATACATGTATCTTGTTGTAGTTTCACTCTCCCATCTCTAGCTTATTTTCTTCCTTATTGGCACCTTCATGACAAGCCTCCGTTGATGGATTTTCATTTCTCTTTCCATCCAATATATGTGACACCATTGAAGTCAATGTAGCCAAACTCTACTCAAAACAATACAACCTGACCCTCATTTCTTCTTCCTCTTCTCCTTCATAATTTTCCCCTAACATTCTTGATGATCTACTTCTCTCTATCCTTGGAAACAACTCTTGTCCACTTATTTTGAAATCACTATGGGTACTTACCATACATGTCTCAATGTATGCATTCAGACTTATGCCCTAATACCATCTGATCTGAAAACAAAAGGCTCATAGCCTGTATGTCTCACCAACATAGAAAACCATTGCAATAAGAAAAATAACCTCATCTCTCACCAACTAACAAAAACTCCACACACTAACCCAATCAGTTGAATCGGTCCAATAACAATTTGTTCAACCACCCACAAGTCATGTTGAGCAATGAGGGATTGATCAAATTCTCTGCTAGTCAGTTCAAGTGAGTGAGAGGTTAGTCGACCACCCAAAATTCAGATTGAGAAATTGATCGAAAAAATCAACTCAAACTTGAGTCAACAATTTTCTAGTCAACCAAGGGAGATGAATCGACCCAATGAACACCTTGGTCAAAAGGAGGGAAGATATAGTCAACTATACATTGTTATTAGCTAAATACAGATGAGGAAAACAACCAAAATTTGCAGGGTGGAATAACCCAGTGGAACAATTCGACTAAGCAGTCAAAACAATTGTCTAGAGGGTGAATTTACTCTTCAACAACAAATAAAACTTCTAGGGGAGAATTTGATACTCCACGAAAATTATAAAATGTTTGGAGGGAATTTTTGGTATCCCACAATCAATAAAAACATCTAGGGGTGATTTTTATATCTCACATCAAGTGAAAAACGTCCAAGATTTTAGTTTGATGTTCAACATTAGAGAAAAATATCTAGGAAAAATAGCAAATGTTGCAGCAACGCCATATGACAAAGTATGGTCTATATATGACTTGTGGGAAAAGGAAAACGCCAAGTCGAGAATGTTCCCAATGGATCTTAAAATGAAATAAAAAATCCCTATGTAAATAACAATGGCTTGGGAAGGAGGTTTATCGATTTTTCTGAATCAATGTACGAGTATGGTAAAAGAGATGTTAATCTGGTTTACCAGCCCATGGGGACTGCATTCATATAATACAAGATCAAACCATAACTGACACATAGTTCTCTTTGCTAAACGGTATACAAGAAGCCATTAAATTACAATACACTTCATTAACCATCCATTAAATTATAGTACAGACAAATCCACCCATTGACAACGAAATTCAAACATGACAACACACAAAACTTGGAAATTACCTTGGAAACCCAAACAGGCAAACCATCATTCTTTCGGCTTCGGACAAGCTCTTTATTATTCAACAATGGGAAATTTACAGGCTCTCTGGTTTATCTCTATGCTCCTTAGTGACATATGTGAAGCCTCCTTATATTATTAATAGCCAAAGAACCTTGTTCTTATTGTGGGGAAACATAATATAGAAGACTAAATTGACCAGGAGGATAGTTTTAAGTTTAAGCATCCCCAACTCTTCAACTTCTCTCCATTCCATTTCTCCTTCTTTTCTTTGTTTATTCGTCTTTTCTCCCACATGGAAAGGTCTCATGAAAGTCTCATTACTCCTTTACATACAAAAATATACCACCTGAATTTATATCCATCACATACAAAAATAAAAATCAATCATGATGACATGGGGCCCTTCACACCAACAAATTGATCTCTTTCTTAGTCTATAACCTTAAAATTTACATGTGTTGATCATCTTAAATCTTGTGTTGATAACCAATTGTTCTTGTCGAATCTGATTTGGATCGTGAATGTATATGGCTTTGTCAACTACGACTGGTATGGTGATCTTGATTGAAAAAGGTATACCAATGGATATATGTTTAAGATGTTTGGTGGAGCAATCAGTTGGATGAGTAAGAGATAGACAGTAGTAGCCTTGTCGACAACAGATGTTGAGGACATGGTTTCCACCCATGCAAGCAAGGAAACGATTTGGTTGCATAGACTATGTTCATTATTAGGTTTGAACAATAGGCAATGAGGATAAATTGCAACAATCAAAGTGCAATTTTCTTGGAAAACAACCAAGCTTACTATTCTAGAATGAAGAATATTGATGTACAATACCATTTTGTGAGAGACGTGGTGGAAAGAAGGAAGGTGTTGCTAGAGAAGGTAGACACTTTGGAAAACATTACAGACTCTTTGACCAAGTATATGAGTGCAATGAAGCTCTCTTGTTGTAGAGAGGCAATGTGCATTGCTAGCTTAGGTCAATGAACAAATTTTAGGGTCTCATGCTTCTGCAAAGAATACAACAAGTGGGAGAATGTTGGGTTGTTATATTATTTGCATTGGAAACGCATTCTAACCAACTGGCTACTTGAGGATGATTGTCTGGATGATTAATTCAAGTCCATGGTCGACAAATGGTAAATAGGACATGCCAACTGGAGGTCGACTGGTATTATACTAGAGGTCGAAAGGTTAACCATATAGATGGTCAATTAGTATCTGATGGGTAGTCGATTGGTTTGTAGCTGACTAGTACTCGATTGGTGGTCAAAACCTATAACAAAATCCTGAGATTCACATGATCACAACCAATCATCTTCATGGATTTGTAAAATATTTGGGTGCCAAGAATTAAGGTTTTACATATTGTATATGCCTATAAATATAGAATTATGTATTATTGTCCAAGGTTAAGTTGTTGTAAACTCTCGATTTAGAGAGAGTTTTGTATCTTGTGCATCGATAGAGAGAGTCATGAGTATATGATGGTCATGAAGATGTAATCCAAATGGTTGTAGAGTTTTTCTTGTGTTAAATCAATGGAGTAGGATGATGAATTGGGTCTTAGGTGTGGACCAATGTTATTCATCTAAATCTTTATTCAGTGAATGAATAAGACAATGAAGGAGCATGAGTCATTCAAGCGTTGTTTGTTTTTCCAGTTAGGGTTTCTAGGGTAAATCTATGTGTACTATGTGTGATTTCCATTGTTTTAATTTCTGTTTAATTATGTCTTCTCTCTCTTGGTTGTTTCAGTTTCTCTATAGATATGAGGATATGTGGATCCCTTGGTGGAATACCCTAGCACTTTTGGGATAAGTGGACATTATATTGACATATCCATTTGGTTGGATTCATCATGGAATATAACACTTGGTATACATCCCTCTTCTTGTTGAATAAATTATTGTCATCGATGTAGGTAATTAAGTATTCACATATAAATATTCAAAGGAAATGTGACTTTAATAAATAAAAAAGTGGAATTGGATTAGAAATGAAGTTATGTGAAAGTGGAGTAAACATGAAAGTGGATTAAAAAAGGTAAAATTGAAAGTGGAGTAAAATTGCACATGGTATTTGCACATAGTTTTAAAATCCATGGTGGTATTTTACCCATGGTATGTTGAAAAATAAATAAAAAAATAAAAAAGGGGGAATTTAATTATTTATTTAATAAAAGTCATGTCTTTTCAAATGAACATGACTTTTCATGTAGAACTAATAGTAACGTATAAAAGGAGAAGAGGGTAGTGAGAAATAATGTGAGTGTGGGTGAAAATGTAATATTCTTATGCATATCATTTCAGGAGTAACAATTGAATATCATTCAAGGAGCGATGATTAAATATTAGCAAAGATCAGATATGATGTTCTAGCAAATAGATACGACATTCTAGTAAGCAAAATTTGCAAAGGAAGATCTAAGGTAGAAGTATAAGAAAAATAAAGAAGATTTGGTGAAGTTAGAGATAAAGAAAAAGTAGTGAGTGCCGAGAATACCAGGCAAAAGTAGAAGGAGGGAGCATTAAGCAGCTCTGATGAAAGAAGAAGGAGTGATTTTCGAGATGATCTGGAAAAAGTAGAAGTAGTGACTGCAGAGATGATCTGGCAAAAGAATAAGTAGAGAGTGCAAAGCAGATTTGGTGAAAGTAGAAGTAACAAGCACATAACATATTTGGTGAAGACGGAAGCAACAAGCAGACAATTGAAGGAAATGCATATGAAGAACTTGTAAACTTGTAAGTAGGTTGGTTCCTACAAAAAAAATAGTTGTGGGGATTGATGTCTCTAGTAGGTCGGTGCCTACAAATAGTAGAGGGGATTGGTGTCTACTATAGGTCAGTTCCTACAAACAACATAAGGGGATTGGTGTCTCATGTAGGTCAGTACCGACAAACAAAAGAGGGGATCGATGTCTCCTATAGGTAAGTGCCTACAAATAGCATAGGGGATCAATGTCTCTAGTAGGTTGGTGCATACAAACATTTGTAACCATAGGTTGGTGCCTACAAATTTACAAAAAGAAGTTTGTGTGTTTTTCTCCCGAAAGGGTTTCCACGTGAATATTGTGTTCGTTGTTACATTTATGTGATTGCTTCATTATGGTTTAAGAATGTTAAAAATCAAAAGATATCCTTATACCGATTCACCCCCCCTCTTAGTATAAGTGTGTTCTCAACAATTGGCATCAGAGTCGGTTCCTTTGGAAACAGTCTAACCACTGGAAGGTAGATCTCGGGAGCACACATGGCCGGTCAAAAAGGCTTATCCACAAACAAGGCTTCGTTGTTCAATGAAACAAAATATGCATTCTGAAGGATAAGGATGTGAACATATCTAATGGCCCTTGGTTTTGATATTTGGCAATTGGTCATGACTAGTTAAACAACCCAAAAAAATCCACCAACATATATGGTCAGGAAAAAGGCTAGTGAAAATGACGAAAAATCCATGAATGCCATCTTGTACGGACTATTAGAATCAAAGTTTTTCAAAGTAATGCATTGAAAATCAGCGAAAGAAATTTGGGACAAACTTCAAAATGTCCATGAAGGTGATGACAAGGTCAAGAAGGCTAAGCTCCAAACTCATAGAATATAGTTCAAGAGTTTGAAGATAAAAGATGAAGAAAATGTTGCAGTCTATCTCCTTCGTGTGGACGAAATTTTCAGCACCGTCAAAGGACTTGGTGAAACAATTGTAAAATGAATGATTGTGCAAAAGGTGTTGAGGTCACTCCCCTTGAGATTTTATGCCAAAATTTTTTCCTTTGAGGAAATAAAGGATTTGGATAAATTGACAATAGATGAATTGCATGGGATCCTTGCTGCATATGAAATGAGGATTGAAGAGGAAAAACCATAAAAAAGGAAGCAACTTTCAAAGCCTCAAATAAGATGAAGAACAAACAACACAAAACAAGGGATTGTTTGAGATGTGAATTAGACGCAGAGGAAGCAAATTTTTTGAGAAAACTCAAAAAGGGATATGGAAAATACAAAGGTAAGTTTCCGTTTAAATGCTTTAACTGTGGAAAAGTAGGACATTTTTCTGCTAAGTGTCCATATGTGAAAAATGAAGTAGTGATAATGAAGAAGACTATAACATAAAGATAAAACATCATCAACATAAAAATAGCCGCAAAAAAACATGCATGGAAAGAAGAAGAACTCTTATAAGCATATGAAGAGCCTCTACTCAAAAGGGGTCAATGACTCATCTAAAGAAAGACATGAAAGCAGTTCTGGTAGTGATAGAGAAGAAACTTTTTCTATGGAAATAAAAACAAATATTGATGAAGACAAAAGAATGATGGATTCAGAAGAAGAGGAAAATACTGAAACAGATGGAGAAGTGGATCTTCAATAATAACTCGTGTGTGCCTTAAGAGAAATAAAGAAGCCGAGGAAAAATAATTTGAAACAAAAAGAGCAGTTGCAGAATTGTGAAGAAGAGGATCGTGATTCAAAATCCAAAATGTCACAAAACCTTGAAGAAACAAAAAATATTATCGCAATCCTAAAAGTTCAATTAGAAGAGGCAAGAATGATGGAAGAAGTGGTGAGAATCCAACTGAAGAAGAAGGAAGAAAATTGTGAAGAGATAGAATATGAAATTGTTTCTTTAAGAAAGGAACTAAAGAGAATAACTATTGAGTCGAAGTTTAAAAAGAGTGTTGAAACCTTAGATGATATCATCTATTTTCAAAGGTCTCCATTCATTAAGGCTGGTCTTGGAAATGATGTTACTATTGCCTCCCTACCTACACCTAGCCTAGCTACAACCAAGGAAGTTTTGTTTGTTGTAGGAGGAGTTTAGACTGGTTTTCTAGAATAACAATTGATTGTTGATTGAGATGAAAAGATTGATGAGTTGCATATTCCTCATATGCCATAATTTGATCATGCTATTATAGATGACATTGTTGTTGATATGCCAAGTTTTTCTACTCATGTGAGTGAACCTATCCCTGAGCCTACTTACTCTAATCAACTAACACAAAAATTTATGCCTTATCATCATCCTCACCACAAAAATCGAAGGAATAGAAATCATGCTTTCAGATATTTGCAGAAGAGACGTGAAAGAAAGAATTGTGGACTAGTGCCAACTTCTAGGATAGATTGTGGTTGGATTTATGGATGGACGTGGATTTATTTGACCAGAATTTTGAGGAATTCATATCATTATGTATCATCATTTGTATAGTCATGTAAGGTTCCTCTTACTTACTAATGATTTCCTCGGAAGTGGCCAATCGAGGATTGACCTGACATGACAATTGACTAGAGTTTCGACTGAGTATTCGTCGACTAAGTTTCAACTAGGTTGTATGTCGACTGGAATTTTCAACAAGAACTATTGTTGCTACTTGTTGATCCCTCAAGGCGGTGAATACTTGAAGTTGTTGATATGTGAACCCAATTTATGTATTCTTGTTGACTTGACTATTTCTTTTTGAATCAACTTGGATTTGCTGAGACCAACCCAACCATGTTCGATTGTTGTTGGAGATGTACTACTTCTTATGTTGCATACAGAGACTGTCTAGATTGACATAGACTGATTATCTTGTGTTGTTTGTGACAATGTTCAGACTTCTTCAGGAGTGTTGTTGTATCATGTTCAAGTATCTTTTGTAGCTAGAAAAAAATTAAAGGGGGAAGGCTATGTGCTATGCAGTTTTCTTAAGATAAAATTGAAGAAATTCAAAATGAAAGATTGCTCACTAGGTTGTAAATTGATAAAAAATGAAGAATCTCTGGAAGAAAATCAAACATTGTATAGGTCAATGATTGGAAGCCTACTATATGTGACGACATCAAGGCCATACATGATGCAAGCAGTAGGATTGGTTGCACAATTTTAAGCTGCACAAAAAAAACTCATGTACAAGTAGTAAGAAGGCTATTCAAATATATAAAGGGCATCTTAGACTTCAGCTTATGGTACTCAAGAGGTCAATACTTTACTCTAATAGAATATACATATGCAGATTGGGAAGGCATTGTTGATAACAAAAAAAGTACAAGTGGAGGAGCATTCTTTCTGAGCAATAGTCTAGTGTCTTGGTTGAGTAAGAAATAGTCTTTGGTCTCTCTATCCACAACATAAGCCAAGTATATTGCAACAACAACATGTTTCACACAAGTTCTATGGATGAAGCAAAAACTACAAGATATCAAGGTAGAATATGATTAGCCAATCTCAACCATCTATGACAACACAAGTGCAATTAACATTTCAAATAATCTTGTTATGCACTCAATGAAAAAGCATATTCCCATCAAGTACCACTTCCTAAGAGAACATGTATCCAAACTAAGTGTCAAGCTAGAATACATTGTCACCAAGGAGTAAGTTGCAGATATTTTTACCAAACCCCTTCCTAGAGAAATATTTCAATATCTCAGATAGAAGCTGGGAGTGATATCCCTCTCATCTCATCAGTAAAGAAGAAAAAATCAGGGGGACCACACCTTTTCCATTGATGTCAAAGGGGGAGAATAATAGACAAGGGGAGATTTGCAGACAAGGAGAGGAGAATTAAATATAGGGGGAAAGTTGCAAACAAGGGATAATTCTTTCTATTTTAGGAGGATTACATGTTTTTGAGTACAGGGTTGCCATCAATGAAAAAGGGGGAGATTGTTAAATAAATTATTGTCATTGATGTCAAAGTTAAGTAAGTATTCACATATAAATATTCAAAGGAAATGTGACTTTAATAAATTAAAAAGTGGAAGTGGATTAAAAATGAAGTTATGTGAAAGTGGATTAGAAATGAGGTTACGTAAAAGTGGAGTAAACATGAAACTGGACTAAAAAAGGTAAAAGTAAAAGTTGAGTAAAAGTGCACATGGTATTTGTACATAGTTTTAAAACCCATGGTATGTTGAAAAATAAATAAATAAAATAAAAAATGGGGAAATTAATTATTTATTTAATAAAAGTTGTGTCTTTCCAAATGAACGTGACTTTCATGTAGAACTAATGGTAAATTATAAAAGGAGAAGAGGATTATGAGAAATAATGTGAGTGTGGGTGAAAATGTAACATTCTTATGTATATCATTTGAGGAGTAATGATTGAATATCATTCAAGGAGCGACGATTAAATATTAGCGAAGATCAGATATGGTGTTCTAGCAAATAGATCCGGTGTTCTAGAAAGAAAAACTCGCAAAGGAAAATCTAAGGCAGAAGTAGAAGAAAACAAAAAAGATCTGGCAAAGGCAAAGCTAAAGAAGAAGTAGCAAGTGTCAAACAAATCTGGCGAAAGAAGAAGGAGCGAGTGTCGAGCAGATCTAACGAAAGTAGAAGGAGTGAGTGTTGAGTTGATCTAGCAAAAGCAGAAGTAGCAAGTGAAGATCTGATTTAGTGAAAGAATAAGTAGCGAGTGCAGAGAAGATATGGTGAAAGCAAAAGTAACCAATGCAGAGAAAATTTGGTGAAGACAAAAGCAACAAGCAAACTAGTGAAGGAAATGAATATGAATAATTTGTAAACTTGTATGTAGGTTGCTGCCGACAAAACAAAGAGCTGTGGGGATTGGTGTCTCTAGTAGGTCGGTGCCTACAAACAACAGAGGGGATTGGTGTCTCTTGTAGGATGGTACGTACAAACAATAGAAGGGAATTGGTGTCTCATGTAGTTCGGTGCCTACAAACAATAGAGGGGATTGGTGTCTTCTATAGGTTGGTCCCTACAAACATAACAGTGGATCAATTTTTCCAGTATGTTGGTTCCTACAAACATTTGTAATCCTAGGTTGGTGCCTACAAATTTATAAAAATAAGTTTTTGTGATTTTCTTCCAAAAGGATTTCCACGCTAAATATTGTGTCTTCTAGTTGTTACATTTATGTGATTGCTTCATTATGGTTTATGAATGTTAAAAAGAAAAACATATCTTTATATTGATTCACCCCCCCTCTCAATATAAGTGTGTGCTCAAAACTTCTTACATATGGTTTATTACTTGGATGATTGGGTGTGAGCATGATTAGAGCCATTTTTTTCTGATGGTGTATCTCTTATGGATGATATTCACACATGGATACGTTGCTTGTAGTATGGAGCATGGTTTTATGTAGAGTGCTCCCCTTCTTTGACTCACATTTGGAGGCATATGCACACTTGGCATCACTTTATGCATATTTTGATGAGGTTATCCTACTACTTGATGAGTTCGTTTGAATTTTGGTGACTTGGCATATGATTAATGGCTTATTTGACTTATTCTTCCTTGGATTTACCACCTTACACATCTCCTCATGCATTAATGGTTCACATGTGCCATCTTGGAGGAGTGTTTTGCACTTATGTGGATGCATATTTTTGGATTAAGGAGAGGTCTCTTGTTCTTTTCATGAATATGGTTGAGTATTATTGATGTTCCAGATGTTGATTCCTTTTATGCTTGACTTAAAGAGGGCATCCACCATTACTCACAATTTCATGCCTTTATTAATGGATGTACCTCTTGGAGCCTTCACACATGCTATGATTGTCGAGTTGAGTTGGTACATGCCTTATGAGGAGGAGGATGTCCACCTTAGAAGACTTATCATTGCACATTCTTCTATGCCATTGTTGAGTATGTCCACTATTGAGGGTTTATTGATTACATTATTTATGATCTTGGATGGAATGTTCCACTTATTGAGGATTCTTCTCACATATTTATGCACATATATTGGAGGACGTCCACTTTGGGATATTTTATTTATTGCTTGTTGATGGATGTCTCACTTAGAGAGTCATACATGCCACATTGAGGATCTTCTTGGACATTTCACCTTGGAGAGATACACATCCACCTTGTAGCAGATCTAGAAAGTTTCAAATCCTAGATCAAGGGTTTTCATTGCCTATCTCGAGGAGGTGGTTATGGATTGCTACACTAGGAAGATTTTGGAGGCTAGATGTTGCATCTTTGACATATCTTATTCTCTCTTTGTTGAGCTATCTTTGTTGAGAGATTTGTACATGTGGCTTGACCACCTCATTATCTTATGTATTGTTGATTAGTTGGATGGAGAAAAATGTTTCTATACTCCTCCCTAGGCTACATATATCATTACCAATCAACAAAAACAAAAACAATAGAAATTTGGGTCCATACATTGAAAATTTATAGTATTCCCAAAATTGAGTTGAAAAATATTTTTTTAATGATTCTTCTTGAATTTAGATAGGTTAAAATATTTGCAAAATTTTAATTTTTCCAAAGTTGAGTTGAAAAATATTTTATTTTTGATGATTTTTTTTAAATATTAATTCGTCTCTTTTATCAATACCAATAAAATAATAATAACAATAATTTGGGTTCATACATTGCAAAATTATAGGCTTCCCAAAATTGAGTTAAATGTTTTTTTTAATGATTCTTCGTGAATTTACAAGGTTAAAAATATATTGATATGACATTTTTTATCAAAGCAATTTAAAAAGAAAAAGGAAAGGGTCAACCTCCATTCAATGTTTCATCATGGTCATTTACTACTGATATAACAACAAATGGAATGCCCAATTATGATGCAATTTGATGAGAGTAATATTATTTTTTGTATTGTGTTTGAGAAAATAGGGTATTCCAACATAGGATGAACACCTTTAGTAACTGCTCACATAACTAGATCAAAGATCAATACATCAATGTTTTTAAGTGGTTAAAAACCTGAAAGAGAAGATTTCGAGTAGATTTCGAGTTTCAGTGTTCAGATTAGTCGAAGAAGTGATTTATGGCATTGCTCTGCAGTTTCATAGTCGAATTCGGCCTTGGAAGCTAAATTCCTACGTGTTTCATGGCGACTGTGTAGTTTCGTAGATCGACGGCCTAGATTAATTCGACCGTGAGCATCCAAAGTCAAGATTAAATCGTAGAGGTTCCAAGAAAGGCATTCCTGATAGGCCTTCAGGAAGGAAGTGTCGGAAGGAATTTGAATTCGGGCATGAGGTTGAGTTCGAAGGGAGGAGTCCAATGATAGGAGCTCGAAACAACAAGAGCCCTTAGATTAGTCAGATCCATTCTCAACCATAGATCTCTCAGAAGGATGGATTTAGAAGGTCTTAATTCAGACAAAAGTTGGAAGTCTGAAGAAGAGAAGACTGACAGTAGAAGCCCAAAAGAACGAGAGCCATCAGATCAGTCGGGATCATTCTCAGTCGTTAGATCTCGCGAAGATGTTATTTTGAATTTTTTTTTTTGGAAGATCTCATTCAGAAGAGTTCCGACAGTATCGAGAAGGGAATATTCTTCGATACCCTCTTTTCGGAGCAATGAAACTTCCCTAATATTATGAACTTTGAGTGATAAGTTCTGACAGTATCGAAAGGGAATATTCTTCGACACCCTCTTGTCGGAGCAATGAAACTTCGCTAATCTTTTGAACTCCAAGTGATAAGTCCCGATGGTATCGAAAGTGAATATTCTTCGATACCCTCTTGTCGGAGCAACGAAACTTCCATAATCTTCTGAACTCCAAGTGATAAATTTCAATGGTATCGAAAGGGAATATTCTTCGATACCCTCTTGTTGGAGTGACGAAACTTCCCTAATCTTCTAAACTTTGAGTGATAAGTTCCAACGGTATCGAAAGGGAATATTCTTCGATACCCTCTTTTCGGAGTCCCATTTGAGCCCAATTCTTCAACACTCTGAATAGGCACCTCAGATAGACAATCCAAATCTCTCTCGATTTTAAGATCAATGGTGTAGATTGCCCCGTAGGCAAAACTACTCGTCTCGATCCATTTTCTTATTTTGGTCATAACTATAGCATATTAAGTCAGATTTGGATGAAACTTATGGGTTTTTTCCACAGATATGAGCTATACAAAAGTGATAGAGAGGGTCATTGCTCATTTCTTCTTGGATTTGTCAGAAATTGTGAAATAGTGGTTTTTAAAGATCTAGGTCCAGATCATTGGCAGAAGTCCATATTAAGATGAAATTCATTGGGAGTTTCTAGAAAGTAGACATGGAAATAACCCATGAAGAAACTGAATAAATCCTGAGGGGATTTGAATGGGGATGCTGAAATAGGCCAAAATCCACTATTCTGGGCCACTTTTTCAGGATTTTTTAGATTTTCGGAGGAAACGTTACCCAGATTGCAAAACTGAAAAATCTGTACACTCAAAATTTTATACACTCATCAATAAGAACAACTTTGGTTTATTGAAAATTTTCCAAAAGTGCACAAATTGAGAGATAACCATTTTTGCTAAAAAAATCTGGAAAAAGAGTTGAAAAAGGGAAAAATGATCATTTCTAGATTGCTGGAGTTTTTGATTGGAGCATCAGAATGAAAATATGAAAGTCATTATGAATTCTTTGTATTTTTTATTATCTACGCCTCATATAAAGTTTCTCTAGTTCTTGACATTTTTTCTTCTGTAGTTGACTGAATTTGGAATTTTAATAAAATTTCACCAATGGAGAAAATGCACAAATGGGGTGAATGTGGCTTTTTCAAGAAGCCATAACTTTCAGCTCAGAAATTGGATTGGGGCAATAGTACATTTTTTGGAAAGCTGATTCTGAGGAGAATTACCTGAAACTGTTAGAATTTGGAGAATTGTGATATAAATATTCATAAATTGAGCAGAAAAAAAGGAACTGTAGCATTAATTGACAAATTTTTATGATATGCACAATTCTAACAAAAATGGTTGCTTGGATATTTGGCAGAATTAGAGGTATAATCATATCAATTCAAGACTAGGATAAGATATTAGAGTTGTGGAAGCATGACAAAGATTGTAGGAGTTGGCTAAGGCAATAAAGAGCTATAGGGAAAGTAATGACAAGTGGATAAAGAACTCAAGAAGAGTGGAACAAAAGTATTAGTCAACCAACTACAAAATATGAATGAATTTCAAGACACAACCACAAGAATCCTCACATAGGACCTGAATACAACAAGTGAATATTTCCATTAATGGACATAGAAAGGAAAAGTAAGACTCCATAACATTGAAGGAAGAGAGGTGTAGATCGCTGCAAAGCTTGATGTGAAAGAGAACAAGGAGCTTAAGAGTTGGTGTGTGAATAATATCTATGTGTCAAGCACAAGAGTGTCTGGGAAGGATTTGTTAGATATGACCTAGCTACTTTGTATAAAAGTACTCAGAGCAATAAAGCCACTTTTTATATCAGAGTTTGCAGTGGAAGCAAGATACAATGCAAAATCAAGGATAGATTAATGAAAGTTCTTTCACTTGAAAAGTGCCATTGAATGAAAATAGACCACCATTGGGAATGGTGTTGAGTGGAAAACTATGGCTTCACATTGAATTGTTAAATGAAGAAATCTAATGAACAACTAGAAGTAATAATAGGGACGTGGAATGATTATGGGTAAGTTGATTCAAGGATGTTGTGATAGTAGAGTGATGGAATGTTCCGATCTACTTCATTCCAAGGTTTTGGCATGTTTCATAAAGGTAAATTTTGGATATGACTTCCCAAGAGAGGTTGTTGTAAATAGAACACATTGGTTGGATTTCAGAATGGCCAAGTGGAACTTGGTTGGAAAGTGTTCAAATGATTGAACCATAGTGCAGATGAGCAGAATGGGAGCACACAGGGCAACAAGGACATGAAGAAATTCAAGGAAAACCAACTACAAAATAAATAAATAACAAATAAGTGAATTGAAACATAAATGCACTAGATTGCATGACACATACCATGAAGTTAGACTGGATATGCATTAGTATGCATGTTGATAGTGAATGCTTGGTGCATATAGATGTGCATTGTGCATATGTACATGCTTGGATATGCATATGGCATGCTTGAGGACTTAGAATAGTTTGTTGTTATATACATGAAATAATGATGTTATAGCAATTGAGTATGACTCATTATGGTTTATGGATTATGTGTTAAAAAAAAATGATATAGCATGGTTAAAGATGCAGATGTTGATATTTTTACTTATGACTTCCATCTATGTGAAGACCCAGGAGGGTGGTAATCAAAAGGATGGGAGAGAAAGCTTGTGAGATTTTACAAATCGCACCTGAAAAGATAACATCAAGTAGGTTGATAAAAACCATGCAGGTATGCATTTAGTTTCTTTTGATACATAAATGTTGAAGGGAATTGAGGTAAGAATTCCCTCAATTAATTTTTCAATATTTAAATTGATATGTAATGTCCAAAGGCCTAGAGTATATAAATGTCGTTGATACTAGAATGCATTCAGATAAAATTTAGTTGCATATTTTGTTATGATTGATTATGAGATCATAACCAGGTCAAGTCAAGGGACATACTTTTGATATACCAATAAATATCCATAGAGTTAGTCATGTGTGAACTATGAGATGGTTGGATATGGAAGGGCTATAGCGCTATGTGAGTGCTCAATGGTATCTACTATATAACTGATGTTTGGACTACAATTGCTTTGTCGACACTGAAGATAACTTAATAATTATATTCTTTGTGTTGTGTTTGGCTTGAAAAATGAAGGTATCCAAATAGTCAGGCACGCAATGGGAAGTTTGTGGATGATGTGTTGAGGCGTTGGACATACCTTCCAACTCACCTTGGTGAATGCAAGACATAGTTATGTGGTATTATTATAACATAGAAATGATTGTGCTAGTAATATGAAATGATGTGAGTATTGCTAACTCATGAAGTTGAAAACACTTCAGGAGCTGTTTGATATTGCAATGAGAAAAGTTGCAGTTTAAAGTAGTTACATAATGATAAATTATGGAAAAGCTCTGTCAAGGGAACAGAGTGATAAAAATATTGAMGGATAGAAGAAAGAAAATATTGGCTGATAATACATGAGTATAGAATGATGGGTTCATTCCAATTAATAGTTAGATTAATGGAAGTGATTGAATTTTAGTTGTAAACAATTCCGAGATCACTTTGTGATTTTTTTTGAATTGTTGTYATATATCTTGTACATGAGATACTGACATTTTGTTTGGCTGAGTGTAAATTGAGGAAATTGCAAGTAGAATGGTCTTGGATATGACAAGGATGTAAGACCATAAGGAAKATTTGTATCTACAATTGTAGAGCCAAACATTATGAGCAGAAAATTCATGCCTGGAAATTTAATTTTTCCTATATAAAACAGTTTGAGAATTAGAATTTTAAAATTATTGACAATTTGTTTGGTTGGGTATAAATTGAGAAAATTGCAGCAAGAATGGTCTTGAATATGGCAGGGATGTAAACCCATAAATAAGACCAATGCCTGGTGCTACAAGGACCAAACATTATGAGCAAAAAATTCATGCCAGGAAATTTTATTTTCCTGTATAAAATAGATTTTAAAAATTAATAGTTACAAATTGTTATGTTATGCTAACAGTTTGTGTGGTTGAATGAAAGGTTGAGGAAATTGTAGGGAGAATGGTCTTGGATGCGAAAAGTATGCAATACCATACATAATACCAATTCTTGTTTCTACAAGAGCCAAACATTATGAGAAAAATCCTCATGCCTGGGAATTTTATTTCCTGTATATAAACATATTTGAGAAATTCAAAATTGTTATGATATGCTAACAATTGGTTTGGCTGATTATAGGTTGAGAAAATTGCAGGAATAATGGTATTTGGTATGAAATTGTTGTAATCCATAATAAACATCAATGCCTGTAACTCCAAGAGCCAAACACATTATGAGAAGGAAGCTCATGCTTGGAAAATTTTGTTTTCTTGTATAAAACATATTTGACATTTATGATTGAAAATTGTTATAATGATATCTCATGATGATTGTATGTGTATAATACATATGAGATGTTGGCTATGGATGATGGAATCTCGGGAAAAATAGAACTAGAAGGAAATCAAGCTCAATGATGAAGGAAAGAATGAAGAAAGTCCAATGGACTTGTTGCAGTTGGGGTTCTTGGAGCTGCAACTCTGAAACTTCTTGGTCGAGTGCACTAGAGCCCTGGAGAGAAGTGGAAAAACCCGAGGGACTGCATGGCAGAGAAAGGGGTTCATTTCTTTGGGTTGTGTAGGTTGATAAGAAAAGAGATCTTTCTAGTTGAAATTGCTGCCAGAAATGTAAATTATGAAGATCCTTATACATGTTTTGTGTTAGAATGCCTATGTGTGCATGTTTTATGTTAGGCCAGAGTGCCTATGTATATAAGCAATTGGATGGATTTCCTGTGTGGATTAAGGTCAAAGATCCTAGCTTTGTGATATTAAGAACATTGGTATGGTTTTGTGCACTAAGGACAGTGACAAAATAAGGGGAGGGGGATGTAACACCCTGATTTTTAATCCCTATGAACTATATTGTATTATATAAATGTGACATTAGGATGGTCAGCCAATAAAGTTGAAAAGGGCCCAGAGTGCTTAGAAAATGTAATACTTCTATATAAATTAATAAAAAATTCATTTTTGGTTGCAAGATGGACAAGGACAAGAGATAGGGGGCTATGATTCCACGAGCGAGGGGGATAAAGGGGTTAAGTCTATTTATTATATTTTATTTACCCATATTTGTTTTAGATGGGAAAGTGGTTACAAGAGCTTCTTGGGTGGAAGGCCATGTGGTTCTTGTTTTCATGTAATTATATAAACATCATGTGCGGGTTGTTTTAGGGCTTCACTTGTTCTTCTCCATTCACTCTTACACCCTTCTCACTCTTTCATTTTTGGTGACTCATTCTTGATAATTCGTGTGCTCTTGGTATGAGCATGGAAATGAATGGATGGAGGAGGAGAGTCATTGCTAGATGGTTGTAATAAATTAATGATCATTCCAGGAGGGAATGGATGCCCGAGTGCATGAGATTGATGGAAGTTCGGAAGGAACTGTCCATAGCTGAGGAGAGAAATGGAACGACCTGAGGGACTCCATGATAGAGACAAGTGTTTATTTCTTGGGTTGTGAAGGCTAAATGGGAAAGAGAGATGGAAATTAGGATTTGTTGTGTGGTTGGGAAACTTGAGAGCTAGTTAGCCAAATGTTGTGTGTTTTAGATTTGGCCTAGGACTCGTCCTCGTGGATTCATAGCCCTGGTTAGGGGGTGACCTATTGTTGAGAGTAAATGAACAACAATGTTTATGGTTGGGAGGAACGTCCTTGGTCTACGGCCAGTTGGTGAATGTTTACTTGCAATGATAAGTGCTCTCTGTGTTTTATGTATAATGTATATTCCGTTGTGTATTTAATTATCTATGTGATGTATTTTTGTGTGCATGCTTGCTGGTTATTTGTTGTGCATGACACATTGTTTATTTCTTTTATGTTGTAGCATGGATCTTGATTAATGCATGTGAGTCTTTCATGCTTAATTTCAAATTAATTATTATCAGAATTCAAAATCAATTTTGAAGTGAGTTTTTGAGGTAGCGTGGCCAGCTCGTGGGTGGCTAGGTACATTACATTTTATCTTTCAGTTGATCCACTAAGGATATTTTAGATGTTCTTGTAGGATAAAATTGACTATCTGGAGAGAGCTCTTGAAAAAATAGGTTATTTCAAAAGAAAATAGCATTGAAAATGAATGGACTTTGGATGTGAAAGTTATACCCTTTTAGAAAATACATACAAGATAGCCAAAGTGACACGTGGCTGGTAGAAGTTGGTTTGCATGGTGATGAATGCATAATGAAGTGGTAGAGTAATAAAAAAGTATCTCCTAACTTTTCCTATAAGCTCATGTTTACAAATAAGTTACTTATGAAGTGACCCACTTTTATAGAATAAGATGAATGCACAATGAGGTGGTAGAATAAAAGAAAATTCTCTCCTATAAGCTCACGTTTACAAATAAGTTACTTATGAAGTGACTCACTTTTACAGACTAAGTGAGAATCACTTTTATAGAATAAGTGAAAATTGCTTTTACAATGAAGTTATTTTACAAATTAAAGTTGCATGTAAAAAGTAACATAAAAATATTAAAGTTACTTTATATTGATTCAATTTTATAATTTAAGTGTGATTGCCCAATTTTTATTAAATTTTATATTTTAAATTTATTGATAATATTTTTACTAAAATTTTCATTAATTTTGATAAAATTAAAATTATTATAGTTAAATCTAGCAAATATTTTTTTCTTTAAATTTTATATAGTGATGAAAACAATTTTAAATTTTAATATTAAATATGCAATAAGATCAAAATACCTTCAACATATTAAAATTTAATGATAATAGTGTTTAATATTAAATTTCAACATTGAGATCAAAATACCTTCAACATCCCTGGATGGGGTGACACGTAGCCTAGGGGGGGCCACGCAACCCCCATGCAGAACTTGCTATAAATATGGACGACGACCACCCCAAAGCCCATTCTCGAATGGAGGGTGACAATAAACGCTCATAGAGGGAGGGAGGACAACACCCTCGCGCAGGATTAATGGCGGCCTCAATGATTAATTGCAGGAGGATGATGTTGGGTACGGGAGGAGGTTGCGTGGTCATATCAGTCCCTTGGATAATTATCCAGCTCGACCATGGAATTCACCATTTCGCCTCTGCGCTTTGTCTCTTCACTCTGTTCGGGAATTTGGCTCTGCTCCTTTCGAACTTCTCTGGCCTCATCCACATATTTCTCCAGCCTCCATGCTCTACCATGCCAAGAGAGAGAGGAAAACCCAGGCGAGGACCCTCCTGGTACTGTCACGCTGCAAGGTAGCGATGCTTACGCAATTTGGAGAGGGATTTATCCATATCTCAGACTCATCTAACCACGCGGTTGCATACACCTTCAATGGCCTTTGTGGAGGAGGAATTCTCGGAGAAACCAATTCAGGTTCCACCAGAGTCCCTCCTCTACACGGTCCCCAATGTCCATGACAACCCCAACACCAACATTGCAGCTATAGATCCAGCGATGACCATCGAAGGAACCACCTGCATTGTCCAGGAGGAACTCACCACAATGGATTGTTTGGCTGAGCCCCCACCGCTGAACCCAAATGCAGATTGCAACCAGAATCCACCCAATCTCTTCAACCCAGAGCAGCTGGAGCTTATTTTTGAAATGAGGGGCTACATGATGGAGCAACTCCACCGACACACCCTCATTAGCAACTGCATAGAAATGTTGTTTGACGCCTTCTTGAACGCGTTAGTCAAGCAGAGGTTCCCAACATGCGCGCATCCCTTTGCACTCAAACCCACCTACGGTACCGCTCATAGTGTCTCTCTAGATGGCAGGTTCCACTATTATCGTAGCCCTTTTAATGTTTAATTACGCACAGTCCTCTGTGCCTCGCTTGCATGGAAAATGAGTTTTCTTCTTGTCTACCTGGTCTAGTTCTCTGTCCAATTTTTTGCCTAGTTTGAATTTGCAGCTTTTGTTAGTATGTCCAGACAGACTTGTCAGCACTACCAACTGCCACTTGCTCTGGTTTCCAACTAAATGGCGGAGCAAGTGGTAGTTGTTATTTTTGGCCGAAAGAAAATTTGGTTACCACCTATTTCGGTTTCCACTAGTTTGGTGGAACATGTGGCATGTAGGTGACATATATCAGTTTTGTATAGTGACAACACATTAAGAAGAAAATACCCCTTTTTTATTTACCAAAAAAAAAATACCTTCAACATATTAAACTAACTTTAATGATAATAATGTTTAATATTATATTTCAAATAACGATAATATCTTGCATATATATTAATTCACGAAAACAATGTAAATCACATTTGATTAATTTTAGAAATCAGTTTGTTTAATTAATTTTCCTATTAAATTGTTCCTCCTAATCGATTATATCTATGTCGAAACCTTAACCCAGGAATAAGACTCACATCACAAACAAAAGAATCAATATGATTTTGTAGATGAACAATGTGTTTAGTCAATGCATAGTGGAATATTATTGTGTTTATAATCCAATTCACAAATTGAATGAAATGTATTCATACGTAGATAATTAGTGATAAGATAAAAATGAAGTATCATATGATGATTATATATTAATCATTATTTATATTGCATGCTATGAAAACACGATTTTGTGTTAACTATTGATAAATACGTAAGAGCTCTATATTATTAGTCCCTGCCAAAGGCATAGAGGGACTATAGCGATCAAGAATTCATTGACTTTATATTAGTTTGTCATTTGACTACAAATTTTTGCATAATTTCTATTGTTCGAACTACAGAACTAAGAACATTATTTTTTATATAATAAAAAAACCCTTATATGTCATGATCTCATTGGATAATAGATTTGAGGTCTTATTGCCAGCTTCGCTATTCCCAAGGATTTATATGTTGGCATATCCAAAGTTTTTATCATCTACGGTCTTTTTGAATTTGTACTATTCATACTAGAATGTTTAGATATCCAAAGTTTATAGCTTTTGATAATTCGTTGACTTTATATTAGTTTTTCGTTTGACTACAAATTTTTTCATAATCTCTATTGCTCGAACTATAGAACTAAAAACATAATTTTTTTGTATATAATAAAAAAAACCTTATATGTCATGATCTCATTGGATAATAGATTTGAGGTCTTATTTCCAGCTTCGCTATTCCCAATGCTTTGTATGTTGGCATATCCAAAGTTTTTATAATCTACGGTCTTTTTGAATTTGTACTATTCATATTGAAATGTTTAGATATCCAAAGTTTTGAGCATGGATAGTCAGTTTTCATATTACTTTGTCCTCTGAGTAAATTTTTTTTGCATAGTCTCCATTGTTTGAACTATTGTTATTATTATTATTTATTTTTCTTTATTGTTGCATACTTGGAGAGGCATTTTCATTATTGTGTACGTAAACAGGCTTGCCACACTACATTTTTTTATTAAATGTTTGCACAACTCGATGCCCTTCGACAGTTCTGACATCCTTAAGTGTTTACCTAATAGGCCTCACATCCTTAAATGTTTACTCAACATGTGTGTTACAATACAGTTTCCTCCGATTTTTGGATACAATGTTGTCTGCAGTGAATTTGGGAAATATTGTTCTTCACTGGCATTACTGGTTCACTGGTTGATGCTTGTCGTTGGTACGTTTGATACTGCTTGTTGTTTTTTGATTCAAATTTGCAATTTTTAGGTCCTGCAGATACAGTTGGACCTCTTGGTGCTTTTTCACTTCTTTTTTGTTTGTTGCTTGCTCTTGTTTGCTTCAACTTTGCAAGGTTGGGGTCCTGCATCCGTAGTTGGACATGTTGAAGTTTGTAGGGTTTGGAGCTGCACTTCTATCGTTCCTTGTTCACGAGTAAGTTTTTGTGCCATGGTTTCGTTGCTATTCCTTGTTTTTTGTTTGCTATTTGCAGCGTGCAAGCAATAATTTTCAATACTAGGAATCCCTGGCTAAAAATCCTGTTGCAGAACATCTTTCTATGTGACTGTTACGACCAGAATCTTGTCCTTGTTCTTGAACGTCAATGTTCTATACAGAACCCACCTCTTTCGCATCCATAGTGACATATAAAAAATAAAATTCCTCATTTTTCATGCTCCTGAAAACCATACGTTTGGTGCATTCTTCCCAATGTTCTCCTCATATTTTTTGTTCCCATACGTTTGGTGCATTTTTCCCATTCTGTTCCCTTCCAAACTTATTGTTCCTCTTTGAATGTTGATGTTGGACACATAACCCACATCTTTTGTAGCTACAGTGAAATATAAAAAAAAAAAACTGAATGTTCTCCTCATATTTTATGTTCCTGGAAACCATGCATTTGGTGAATTTTTTCCAGGATGTTCCCTTCCAATCACATATGCCAAATTCCACATCCTGTATATCATGCCATAGTTGTTTGAAAAATAACAATGCAAATGGGTTTATAAAACGAATTCGGAGTTGTCATTTGGGGCAAGCATCTGCCAGGGCCTTGTGACAGGGCATGCTTCTATTCTCTGAATCAAAAACTCCGTCCACCTATTGGTTTTGTGTTGTCCTTTGTGTCTTTCAAAGCATCTTCTTCCATTGAAAATCTTATAGGATGCACACGTGGAATAGGTTTAAAAATGATATGCCTTGAATACACGGTCTTTGTGCCGAGAAAATTTAAAGTGTTCTTTCATTTGTGTTGTCTTTTCTGTTTGGTTCACTGTTCACTGTACGTTTGTTTGTTTGTAAAATGTTGTAGTGACTAGGGGGATTGAATTTGATAGGAAGAAGGTTGAAGGATACATAGCGGAATTGGTATGTAGTTTCATACTTATAATTTTTTTTTCTTTGTTTGCATATACACTGAATATAGCTAAGAAACATCTTGAAAATCAGAGCTTAAGAGATGAAACAAGTAATAGATGTTGAGTCCTATGAAATAGATACAGAGTCCATTGTACATGACAACATTGACCAGGTGTTGCATAGCAATGGGATTTTTAGATTGGATGCATTCTTGTATACTGTAGGAGATTGCCTTTTCGATGCATTTCAAGTTCTATTGCATTTCCATTATTCCTCGACCTACCTACGCAATGGATTGATAGATTATTTCTTGGGTTGTTTAAAAAATGGTGACGTTGAGGCATTGGAGTCATATCAATATGAATTGGCATCTGATTTTCTTTGCCATTTGCATGGAATACATGATGTCACTACGTATTTTTCAAATATACGGTACATTTTGTATACAATGGTTGTCCAAGTGGCTGAATATATCAATTGGAATATGGTCATTAACAAGAAAAACAAGATATCTACTATTCAACAAAACTGCATCTAGCGATCCATATTGCATCTTGTTCCATGATGCCAATCCTGTAAGTGGTCATTATAAACCACTACTCTATAAAATATTATCCATGTGCAATCTTAGAGGACCTTATATTTACTTGTCCCTCATTTACAAAGACCTTGAATCGCAATGGAAACAAATTATGCATCTTATACACTACCATGGCTTGCAGATAGAGACAATTGTTGCATCTAGTTGTGGAGATAGTATGTTCAATGCAATTTGCTATTTGGTGGCAACAGAGTTCGATGTGTAGTCATTGCGGCTTTACACTGTACAATGTAGAGGGTGGTAGATTATGTTTGCAATGGCTATCTATCATATTCAGAGTAAATATCCAGGTCTGGTCGGCCCTGTCGGATGGCACTGTCCATTCCTGTTGTATTGATTCAAACTACAATAGAACTATTGACATCATCGCATTGAAAACAGATACGCCACATATCCATTATCAACCTTTGATGAGAAATACTACTAGTTCAAGGTCCACTATCCTTGCCACCTAAACTGCATCGAATCTGCATACACGTCGCATGCTATTTAATGAGAATGAAACTCGTCCTAGTTTTGATCAGGCCATATAGAGCTTAAACAAAAAATGTAGACTAACTTATCACAACTTGAAAAAGGTCATACGTGAGAGAAAACAATACATTGGTAGTATAGGAAATACTACCAGTTCAGGGTCCAGTGTCAATTCCACCCAAACCGCATCGAATCTGCATAAGTGTTGCATGCTATTTAATCAAAATGAAACTCATCCCAGTTGTCATGAGGTCATCCAGACATTGAACAAAAAACGTAGACTAACTTATCACAACTTGTAAAAGTTCATACGTGAGAGAAAAAAATACATTACTGCGCTTCCATCTAGACATAAACTGACATATCACAACCTAAAAAAATTGTTCGTGCACAACACAATCTAATTTTCACATTTTATGCTGAGCACAAACATCACATGTCGAATGAAAAAGAACATAATAGTTTGTATCATCAAGACAGTGAGGATGAAATGCTCATAAGAAATGTCGATTCCGCCTCCAACATGGCTTGTCAACAAGTGAAACTAGTTTTCAGTGGAAAGCACAAGTTAACCTACCACATCTTGAAAACAAAGATATGTGAGAGAAACAAGTACCACCACATATCCCACAATGGTCATGGTACTGACCGAGAGGAAAAAAACACATTTCATGGGCTAGAGCCAACACCATGCACTGCTACCAATGAAAACCAACAAATTCTTTCTACTCATACTTCCCTACGGAAGAAATATGCAAAACAGATGTATATGAAACAAATTAAAGACACTCCTTCCATTGCATGTGCAATTTGAGATGAATTGAATTTCACAAAAAACACTAAGTCTTTCACGCCTGATTTGGAAGCAGAATACCTCGGCTTGACACTAAATGATAAAACATTTTTCAGTGGCAATATTTGTCTTCCATGCAAATGATTGCTTGAAAATGGAAAATTTCCACACTTTGCAACGCCTAACCAAATAAGATGTAATACACCACTACCAGATGTAAGTGCACTTACAAAACTTGAAGAGAGACTTGTGTCTCTGCGAATTTCATTTGCACAAATCAAACCCCGGGGCTATAAACAACCCAAATGGGCTTAATAGGATCAATTATTAATGTGCATGTCCAACTAGATGTTGTGAAAAATGCCTTGCCACAATTTATTAGCAATGCAATGAATTTTTTTTTATCTCTTAAAAGACGCTCGCAATACAAGAATGCATACCAGGAAGGTAAAGTGCGTGTGCATGTTGTCATGAAAGCATTAAAAGAATTATGTTCCAGGGCCCTGTATAAAAAAAAAACATTTGTATAAATGAGAACTAGAACAATGTTCTTGGAGAAGGGGATGAAAACTCTGCACAGACTCTCGAAACTTCTAGTGAATTTGATACAAGCAATGAATCAGAGAATGAATCACCTGCTGAAACATTGATACATGGATTCACTGACTCACATCGCATTTGTGACTTGCAAGACAAGATTGTCGAAATTGCACCTGTTGAGGGGCAACATCCAGTTGGAATATTCAAGAAAAAATGTGCTGAGGAAATGAACTTCCCAACACTTTTGTATGGAGATTCACATCCCAATGACATTACAGAACAATTCAGATACCATAAAATAGTTCGATGGGAGCTGCTACATTCAAGCGGTGACTTCTCCTGTCACATAAAAAAATGTTTTTCAAAACAATGCGCATAATAATCAAGAAAGTGTTGTCTTCCATGTGGGTACGAATAACAAAATGCCAGCTACAAGGAAGAAATTTATTGGCCAATGATGTCAAGTACAAAGAAAACCTAGAAAAAATCCTGAAATCTGATATTGGATACATAGATTTCAAAAGCATTCGCATCTCTCCTGACTATTTGCATCAAAACAAGAAAACTATTTTTGCAATGATCCGACAATTGGGACAACCAACATTTTTCATCACATTTACAAGTGTAGAGCATCACTGGGATCCTTTCGTGGCTATGGTGTCTGCATTGTATAGGACCAAGAAATGGAAAAAACAAACTGATACACTAGAAAATGACGGCATTGACTACCTCATAAGAAAATACCCAGTGACATGTACTCGCTACTATAGACATAGAATAAATGCTTTGAGACAATTGATATTGCATGATGAAACATTTTTCGGAAAAATATCAGACTACTTTTTTTGTGACTGAGTTCCAGAATAGGGGGAGTGAGCATGACCATGCAATGTTGTGGATAAAGGGTGCACCAGTCTATGGAAATGAAAAAAACTCACAGATCGAGCAGTTTGTGGACAAATATAGAACATGCAACATAGAATATTTGGATCCAGAACTTGCCAAAGTTCATAGACATTATCATACAAAAAGCTGTAAAAAATGAAAAAATTCACATTGCAGATACAACTTCCCCATGCCGCCAATGAGAACAACAAGAATCATAGATCCACTTAGTTTAGAGGACAATGTTGTCATTGAGAAATCTAAATCTTTGTTTGCATTTCTAGAACAATGAGACTTTGATGAGTTAATGAGCTTCGACGACTTCTTGACAAAGTTAAATCTAACAGAAGATGAGTACATCCAAGCCATACAATGTATGCTTAAACAACCAACAGTTTTCCTTAAACGAAAACTTTCCCATATTTAGAACAACAATTCCTCCAAGGACATGCTAGTTATGTGGAATGCAAATACAGATGTGCAGTATGTCCTCAATGCATATGTTACAACATCGTATTGTACCTCGTATATGAAAAAATTTGACAAATCTATGACAAATGCATTCAAAAGAATATGCAAAGAACATGAAAGAAGTCATATTGATGCTATGCAAATGATACGAACGCTTGGAAACACATTGCTTAATATTCAACAAATGTTTGCTCAACAAGAAGTCCACATTGCACTTTCCCTGCCCCTCAATTGTAGTTCAAGGAAATGTGTCTTCATAAACACATCTCCACTTGAGAAACGCACATTTGTGCTTAAACCACCATCTTTTCTAGAACAATAGCCTGACAATTCAAAGGACGTTCTATGTTTCTCTATTATTGATTATTACCTCTAGCGTCCATCTCCTATTAGGCATATCTGCTTAGCAGAGTTCGTATCATATTACAAGAAAAATGGTGCACCCATATCAAAAAGAAAAAAACCCTCTGTAATACGCTTTGTCAAATACAACAAACATATTGACTATAAAAACTATTTTAGAGAAAAACTATTGTTATATGTTTTGTTTGATCAAAATGAAAACACATTAAAACATAACTTCCCTACACGGGAAGCTGTGTATATTGCCTTTGAGACTATAGTACAAACCAATGAATTTAGATTTACATACAATGTTAATACAACATGGGGTGATCTAGAAAGTGCAGTTAATGAACTAGAAAACCCTGACAATCTTGATGAGACATTCACAAACTGTAAAACAGCTAGAACTCTCTGTGAGTCCTATGACTTGCAAGTAGATTTGCCTCGTCCTCGAGCAGGCGACATTGAAAAATGTATCATTCTTGGTTTTCAAGTCACAAAACATCCTTTCCTTATTGAAAATAACGAATACCACAGAGTCAGACATCTGTTGAATCGAGAACAACAAACAATTCTAAAGGACATTCTGCTTAAAAAACGCTTGAACATGCAAACTCCTATGCACTTGTTCCTTACAAGCTGGGCAGGAACATGCAAGACATTCATAGTGAAATCACTATTTCAAATGATTATACGAATCTATTATTCAAACAATTCCTCTGATCCTATGAAACCAAAGGGGCTAATAGTTGCATACACATGAAAAGTTGCATATAATGCAGGTGGAACAACAGTCCACTCTGCATTTTTGATGCCTTTTAACAAGTCAAAATTTCTTCCACTCAGCAAGGAAATGTTAGATACCTTGTCTAAGATTTATGAAGAACTGCAACTTGTCTTCATAGATGAGGCATATTTGATTGGAAGTCTCTTCTTTTATTCCATTGACAACCGACTAAGAAACATAAAACATGTGCACACCAAATACTTTGGAAACATTGACATGATATTCTGTGGGGATCTTTACCAAGCGCAACCCATCCAAGATTATTTGATATTTGAACAACCTACGGTCAATATGCAAACAATGATGCATTACTTTTGGAAAGACAATATAAAATTATTTGAATTACATACTGCAATGCACTAGACATATGAAACATTTATTGCAATTCTGAATAGAATGTGGACAAACAACCAAACACATGATGACTTAACAATATCAATTCAAGGTGCATGCGACCTGCACCAACAGACCCAACATTCCCTTACATGTTCTACACAAATAGGGATGTTGCAATGCATAACAGGTACATGCTATCGCTCATGCCTGGTGATTATATCATCATAATTTGAATTGAGCTCGAAGAAGACAACCATGGAAATGTGCCACGTCATGAACATACAACCACTTTGCCTTTGAAACTTGTCCTAAAATTAGACATGTTGGTTGAAATATATGTCTGCAACTATGATTCACAGGATGGCTTGGTGAATGGTGTAGATGGAATAATCAAAGGCTATACCAAAACATAAAAACTTGATGTCCTCTGGATTAAGTTCCATGAGCCGCATATAGGTCACCGACAAGAAAACAAGTTGGCTTATCTATATAATTCAAACACTGCATGCAATTGGACACCTATCTTACGAATATCAAAACCAGTATCGACATCGGAAAATACAAGTCGACTGAAGATTCAAAAACAATTTCCAATTAAACTTGCATGTGCACATACAGTCCACAGATCACAAGGACTAACACTTGATAGTGTTGCATTTGACCCTGCTGGAATTCGAATACATGGACTTGTATACACAAAACTGTCCCGTGTCAGAAGTATAGACTCCTTGTATTTACTAAGTCCTCTTACAAAAGATAACTTCAAATTCAAACACAAAGTTGATATTGAGATGGAACGCCTTAGGACTACCGCAAAGTTGCATCTACAGTATGATTACCAATCCATACAAACAAACTCATCTGTATCAATTCTCTCACTTAACATGGGCAAACTACATGCACACATGGATGATATACTCAGTGACTATGACACAATGCAATCCGATATTCTGTGCTTGCAGGAAACATACATGATATTATGCATGAAAAACAAGCAATTTCCAAATCACAATTGCATATCAAGTTACATTACACATGGGGTGATGATATTAGTGAAAAAACATGTAACAATTTTGGAGCATATGCATTTCGAAGAAAACAATGTTGAGATGGTGCTCACAAAAGTATTTCTCCATGCATCGGAAATTGCAATACTGAGTCTCTATGCTGCTCTACATGCAACATTCTCCAACATACTAAATGTTCTTTCCAATGCATTAGAGCATTTGCATATGAACGAAACCATTGTCATTGTAGGAGACTTCAATATTGACATGCTACAAAAAATGCCAGAACAAAAGAATTGGAAAACTACATGTGGAAACACAGTCTTCGCTTTCTTTTGGACAAGATAAACAATGTACAAAACACACTTATTGACCATGTATGGTTGAATGTGCCCATTTCTCAATACATCATCTTTATCTTAGACACATACTGGTATGATCACGATACAATTGGTATTGCAGTTGAATTATGAGATATACATCAAACATATTGCAAAATCATATTTCTATGTTTCAAAGCATATATGTCTAGCTTGTTGCAGAAAACCAAGTTATCCAACTTCTTAGCTTTCCCTGGTTTGTAATTGATCCAACTTATATATACACAAACATGGATGAACAAAAAAAAAAAAAATGGTCCATTCTTCTAACACTATCTGTTACTCTATTCCTTTTATTCTATTTTATTTATTGTATGTACATGTTCCTTGTTTTTTCCTTACATGTCAACTTACGTTCATGTCCATTTTGTTTTGTACATTTTTTCATTGAAGCAAACAAGGAAAATGGACAAGGCAAAGAACTCTTAACCAGAAATGTAGAATAATACATGCAAAGGTGCATACTTCTACCCGTATTCCATATCCAATTGTTTTTCATTTACTCTATCTATACTTGTTCCACTAGTTTGTTGTAATGTCCCCACTTTGGGACATCATCACAGTGCAGAGGTTTATGATGACCAGAGTAGCCAGATGGATGTTATAGAGAGTACAAGGGTTATTGAGAGGCATTGTGGGGTCCAGCTCGCATTGCTCATCATATTCCATCATTATGAGCCATTCAACACAGGTTGGGTTTGGTTCCGTTGCATTCCGATGATTTCCATGATTTTGACTATTGTGACCTATAAGTCAATTGAATTCACTAAAAAGGTCATTTTGGGCACATTACTTGGAGGAACCTCTCAGTGTAATAGCTCATTGGAATCGGGAGAAGCAACACTACAGGATGGGATGGTGAGAAGTGACTTTCAGTGGCCAGGGAAGCCACAAGGAGAGATAAGGTGTTTTTCAGAGGTAAAAAGGTTAATTAATTAATTAAAGTG